>VWPW01031681.1:0-14556 GCA_013389825.1 Crypturellus undulatus | reverse complement strand
GCGCCCCCCGGCGCGCTGCCCCGCGCCCGCCTGAGGAGAGCGCGGAGCTGCCGAGGGCGCAGCGCGGTCAGGCGGGTTATGGGGCAGAGGAGCCGGCGGGGCCCGGGCGGGCAGCGAGGGACAGTCCCAGCCCGCCCGCCCGCTCTGCCCCGCACCGGGGACGAGCAGGGAAGCGGTGGGGCCCGGGTGCGGGTCGGGCCAGCGTCACTGGCTACACAGGCAGCCTGGAAGCTGCGGCAGGGCCCAGCATGGGCAGCGCGGGGCTGAGGTGCCACCCGCTTCCCCGGGGCGCCAGGAGACTGGGGATGGAGGGTGAGAGTCAGAGCTGGCCTCACCGAGCGGCTGCTCAGCAGCGACCGGTGCCTGAGTCTGAGTAAGGGCAGCTCCCCGGCTGCGCAGAGCGTGATTTAAACCCAAGGAGGTGCCACCTTGGCACTGACATTGGTCCCCTGGAAGCTGCTGGTGGCTCTGTGCTGGATCAGGGATCACCCAACTAAAGCCTCCTCCAAGATGTTCTCCTGGGCTGGCTACCTTAGGAACAAAATTCCAAGAACTAGTGCTGCCTGTGCTTTCATTTATGAATAACATTCCTATCTGCGGCTAAAAAAAAGGGGTATTTGAAGCCTGGCTTTAAAACTCTGGCTTGGCACTGTGTTCTTTCTGCTTCTTTTCTGTTTATAGGCAGCAGGTCCTAGCGTCATTACATTATGACATTATTTACAGGAGATAAAAGCGTATGTTCTTTTAGCCAAGCTTAACCACATAAAAATAAGTAATGTGCAAATTATGCTCTAAGACACGGGATATACAAGGCAAGGCAATACGAGGTAAATCATGTTTCTCTCTCCACTCCTGTTCCACACAAGTCCTTACCTCTTCTCACAGCACATACAATGACACTAAGGATTTCTTCTCAGCATATGGACCTTATTCCTGGAATCGGTGTGTTTTACTTCATGCGGCCAGACTGATTTTTTTATAGCCGGAGGAAGACAGAGGGGAAACACTATGCAAATAAGTGATGCTTAGAAAATTTCCCTCGGTCGTGCAGCCTCGCACGGTAGCTGCACCTTCCTCCGCAGCTCAGCACAGACAAGGCCATCTCTCCTTCCCCTCCCTGCCTCCTCTTCCTCAGACATACTGACCAGGTCCGTGGTCCTGAGATTTGATCCCAGGTGTGGGTTGGGGGACCCTGTGTGTCCCCACTGGCACAGCCAGGAGAAGTGACTTTAGACTCACAGCCGGCAGGAGGAGGACACGGACCTGCCCGGAGCTGCTGGGTTCCTGCTTCTGCTCTCCTGGCTGATCCGCTGCTTATCCTAACAGCTCCGCTGCTGCAGGAACCACCAGCGACGCTCAGCAGTCCTGACGGGAGAAAACAGGAGGATTTCATGAGAGCACATCATCATTATACCACTTTTCATTCATTTAAAGTATTCAAGGCTCAATTACTTACACAATTTGAGTCGAGGAAATGAGCATGTAGGGGGAAACGTATCAGCTAATGTGATTCATTAGGAAGGGTGGGTGAAACACGTCCCTGCGCAGCAGCTAGGATGAGGTGACTTCAACAGGTCTTAAAGCTTAGGCTGGTGCTGGTGGTACTCAGCCCGTGGGGAATGCTGGCCACACACAGGAAACACAACCCTCACTTCTAAGTCCTGCTTGTGCACTGACTATTTAATCTACAAGACATGGTTAGCACAAGCACAAAGGGTGTACACTGGGCATGAATAAACTGCACCTGGAAATTCGAAGCAGGCTGCTCATAATTAGAGCAATCAGATGGCAGAGAGAATAATAGGAGGAAAAATACCATTAACTTCTTTAAGATGTAGCATACTAAGCATATAACTTCAGCCCAGAGTGTTCTTTTGTACTACTATATATTACTACGTGCAGCCACACCAGAAACTGGAAACACAGAATACAAAACCAACATGCAAAACCAAGCATATGTTTCACTTTTCCCTTAAAGCTGTTTACTACATAATGGGATAGAGTCACTCTGTTTTGTAAGACCAATTTTTCCATACCAGGTATCTGACAAGTCACTATGTACTCTCACGTCTTAATCATCTGTAATTTTGAATCATACTTTAGATGAATTCTGTGCAGTTTACAGAGTGTGGGAATTGAGGGCATCTTTGCTATTCTCAGATAAATCATGGCAGCAAGACCAGGGAAACAAAATGTTCTTCGAGAAACATAAATCTCCCTCTGTGGTTAGGACTCAGAAGTCAGGAAATGCTAATTACAGATAAAAATAGCCTTGCAAATACTTTACATAGATTTAAAATATAGAAAAACAAAGACAAATTGTCATACTATCACTAACACCACAGTGCTGTAAAAGCATCACTAACATAACCTTCACTAATACAACCATCTCTAACATAACTGAATCCACAGGGACACAGTCCCACAACAATTCAACTTTCCCTCAGGGAAGATCTAGTCTTTGAATTCTGTTATCAAATCTGAGATGAGAAACAAGTCCCAGATTCCAACCTTGCCGCCAGTGTAGTGCCAGCCAAACCCAAGGCACCCTCTTACGCACAAAGATTTTGAGGGTTTTTTTTGAGCTTTCGAGTAAGCTTGCTCCAGGAGGTAACCAGCTCCCATTTGTACTCTTAGAACTTAATTTGACCACTTTCTAAGTGAAAATGACAGCCAACATGAGCTGACCTTCCCCAAGCCTACCTTCCTACGCTTATTCTTCCTTTCCTCATGCTAAGATTGCTCCATGCGCCTCTTCCCATGGTTTGCGTGCAGGCAAAGTTCAGCCACTCCATTAGGAAGAACAGGTCACACACCAATGCAGAAGGCATTTCGTGACAGGTGAACGATTTGGTAGGAGGCAACATCCACCTCGTCTGTGCAAATGAATCATTTTTTCTCTTGCCTCGCTTCTCTTCAGGTCCTGCTCACTGTAAGAAAAGATGATGTTAGTCACGAGCACAGGAATCTCTTAAAGCATGAAATCGCACAGAAGCTGCTCAGCTGTCAAGGATTTTAGGGTCAGCCAAGTGGTCTGCCCGTTGTTCCCGAGGCAACCACTAATATCCCACTCTCAGACCAATCCTTTCGGCTCACTTGTCTTCACAGCCAAGAGGACACAGGTTTTCACTTCAGGAAAAATAATGTACATGAACTATTTTGAAGCAGAATACAGGAAAGATGAGCTCGTCAGGCCTGCCCCAGGGAACTTGCCTTCATTTAAAGCGAGGGTCTCGGCTTCTCTGTGCTACTACATCAGGTGCATTAGGCAGCCTCAAAATAACCTACACCTCATTCCAGCAGTGAAACGAGGCTTTAAGGAGGTGTCAGTCAACCACTTACTTTTTGTTTGCTAAGTACCAACTACACTCAGAACTAAAACATTCTCCCTGCTCCCTCTTCAGTCAGCATCCCCTGCTTATATTATATATATTAGCTCATTTATATTTGCTTACAACCATTACCACTCAGCATCCAGCTCCAGGGCCTCCTTTCTTGGAGCCTGCCGTGAGAATCCAGCTGATCTCCACCCTGTACAGGGACCCACGCTGAGCTTACACCAGGCTTTGCATTATGCATGCTGGAGTGTCAGGCCAGGAACTGATAGGTTAAGATCATTAACATTTGAAGACAAAATGCAGCATCCCAGCTTAAGTTTCCCTTCTGAGATACTGCGTATTAAGGAGAAATGTTTAATCTACAAGTTATGCAAGGCACAAAGCAATCATTAAACACCCATCACTCGTTATGCTTGTGAACACACGTATGACAGCACGGCACTACAGACAGTAATATGTCACATCTCACCAGTACATCGCATCAAATGAGAAAAATGCATTTTGGGACTACAGAATATAAAAGTAGATGTTCAAAGAGCATATTGCTATGCCCTCTATACTGATTTTCCATTCTATATTTGGAACAGGAGTCAAACTGCCTCTTTATTTTGCCTGTGCTAACAGAAATCCTGCTCACAAGATGAGTGCCAGTTAAATGGCCAGACTACTAAGCCAGTCTTTGAAAAAAATGTACACAATTTATCACAGTATCTTATCTCCAATTATTTAAATGTATTTGTTTTATAGCACCCATTTGATGATAATATTCATAATTGATAAGGCTGAATAATGATGACAATGATTACATAAATCATAATGATGGTGTATGGTTAACTAATTCTAGCAAACCAAAATGCGTTCCAATGAACACATAGCAGCAAGTTTATCATGAAAAAGAGCCTGCAAAACAATACTATCACATGGGAGCGGGCAGGGGTGTTTTTGTGACCTGCCTTGGTAGGTGGTGGCTGCCTGGAGGAAAACCACAGCTCTGAGCACGTGGGTAGACACCAGCAGTGCCTGAACGTACGGCAGCTGCTGAGAGCTGAAATGCAAAGGCTGGGCTTTGCACCCACACTTTATGGTGAGGTGTTTCCTATTCCCTATCTGTCCATCCAGGAAAGACATTTACAATGACAGGAGCTTTCCTAAAACGATCAAGGAACTCCAAAGGATATCTGGGACTTTTTTTTTTCTCCATTTTTCTCATTCCTTCCTCTCTTTATGGAAGGGTAAGTCAATGCACTTCCCTGTGCCTTTGGTACTGCGGGTAAGGTTATTTTTTTCATCAAGGCTTGATATCTGCAAATTATACAGTCTCCATTAAAAAAGGAGACTAATTAGAAAAAGTTGGGTGTTAAAAAAACATCTATCTCTGATCTTTAAACCAAGATAGCCAGGTGCTGAACTTCGGTGATTTCTACCAGTTTTCAGATCCCTGGTTAATGCCTCTTAAAAAAAGAATTGTCACACATGTAGGCATAGGTTTCCCATCAGAAGACCACAAAATATGTGATAGATCACTTCAGATGATAGTTGTGTAGCCTACAAGCTAAGTGGCTGAATGCTGAAATCAAACAACCAGGCAGAGAAGAAAAAGATTCCTGCAATGCCTTGCAGGTGTTTAGGATTTACACCACAAAATCACAATAGGGGAAACGTTAGAGAAATGTGACAATTAACGTTTTTACAGAAAAGTGATTACACAAAAATGTTAAATAGGCTAGAAAAAAATATTCTGTTATTACTGAGAGGCAATAATTACCTCAAATGGCATCTTGTAGATAAAACATCTTGATCTGTCCATCATCAGACTCTAGAGGAATTTTCATCTCTGTCTTGTAAAAGAAGGGGTAAAAGAAGTCGCTTGACAGTTCCTGTGAGAGGAAAGGAGATTTGCAGGTTATGTAAACAGAGCTTGCTTAGTCTGTCTTGACAGGCTGGTGAAGTGTCATATCATCTCTTAAACTGTGATATTACAAAATGATAGAAATTAAAAAAGGAAGCAGGAGAGTAAGGAATGCTTGGCCGGGCAAGGGTCTCTCGGAAGACTTGTCTTTGATTCTCAGTTCTGTTCCCTGCCCCATGTGGCCTACAGTATTTCCTAGCTCTGCTCGGTGTGGAGAGGGAGATTTTTCCAAGTTCAGCATCCATTTATATATGAACTGAACATAAATAAATGCATATGAATACGAAGGAGGAGGGCAGGATCACTATTCAAAAAAAGACCATCTCAGTAAGGTGACCTTTGAAACTCATTCTGAGAAAACACTTCAAGATTTTCTCACCAACTGCAGAGCACATCTGCAAAGTATACACAGTTCCTCCCTCTTTTCCAGCTCCTCTGTTCTATTTAGATCCCAAATCCTACACAGAGCTCGTGTGTGTGTGTTTAAACTTCATATCCTGCAAACAGCTCTGTTCGCTACCAATGGATTCCTTGTGACAGACAAGGTAAGCTGAAGTAAATGTCTTTATATCTCTAGGGCTTAGATTACAATTTCTTTTTGGAAAAAGAGTAGCTCTTGCTATTTCCAGCATGTAGCATGACTCAACTGGATGGTTAGCATCTTCCAACACACTGTATTTCAAATGTAACATCCTGCATAGCAAGAAAGAAACTGTCAACAGCTGGATTCTTTTTCCCTTGAAAACAGCATTAGCTAAAAAAATCCCACAGCATTTTCTTAAAAAAAAAAGAAAAAAAGAAAAAGGCATAAAGATGTTAAAGGATATGTTGTATGGAGATCGAGAGATCAGTACAAGTCTCTAATCTAATACCACAGGACTTGCAAACTTTCCTGCACTTCTGTGTTGACAAACCTGTGGCAGAAACTGCATTTACAGTCCAAATAATAAGATGCTAATTCCTTGACCTGTGATCAACACGACACATGGCTTGGAATATTTCTATTTGTTTCATTTTGGGCACTGATGACATTGGCATTTCCACTCTCACACCATAAGGACACAAGCACATTCTCCCAGCTCCGTTTCTTTATGGATGATGGTTCCGATCTACCACAAGTGAGTGAAGACACCTTCCCTATTTGCATCTCTGTCCCCTTTCCATCTTTAAAGGACACCAAATATAATATCTCTTGTGTCAATGACCTCATGTGTTCTGAGAACTAGCAATGCCAAGTCATCTCTAGTGAAACAAGGGTGTTTCCAGAGGCTGCCAGGCCTGTTGTTCTTGAAAACCTGCCAGGCTTAAAAATTTTATGATCAGAGTTGGCATTCATCCTCCTAATCAATTCTTTTTTTAGATGCAAGTCTGAAGAGCTAGGGAAAGTGCAATCAGGCAGAGCTGGGGACCTGCAAAGGTTTCTCACACCAAACAGTAATTAGCTACTTAATGGGGAATGAATAGGAGAGGCAGAAATCTCTGGCCTATTCCATTAGAGGCATACTGAAGAGATAAAAGGGGTAGTTTGCCTTGAAATAAATTGGCTTTTATAAAAACCTTTTCTACAGATTGTTCATGCTGACGGCATTTGTTACTTAAATAAAATGGAAACTTTTGCAGTTGCAAAGTTTAAACATGCAAAACTCTTTCTCGGAGGGCAAGCAGGAGAGCAACCAAGAAATGCCTGCTTCCCGACCTGGCACGGGCGAACCATAGGCTGGAGGCATGCAGAAGCAGCAGGGAATCAGGGAATGGGGCCACAGAACAAGCCCCACCACTGGTTTTGGAACCACACAGAGGAGGCATGGGCTCACCTGGCCCAACTAGACTGGACAAATCACCTGAAGAGGGTCTTGAAGAGTAAATTCCTCTGCTCCAAAAGATTCCCCTCCTCAACAGGTTAGATGGTAATTCATTCACATGGTCTGGAAAAAGCCAGATTGTTCTTTGCAAATATAATGGCATCAACAAAGAGGTTGATGCCAAAGAGGAAGAACTGAACACCATGCAGATGCACAGAGGTATCTGGTTCAAATCCATGCAGGCAGAAAGGTCCCAAACCCCACCTCTCCCACACCCCTGGTGAAATGTCAAGCTGCAGGACATCTTTTCCTTCCAAGAATACTTCTTAGGAAACTATTTTGCATTTATTGTCACTGAAGCCAGTAGCAAAATTTCCCTCATGTCCCATTGGGCTTCTAGTGAGGCTCATAGAGAAACAATCTGGGGCAATAACAAAGCTGATAACAGTGCTCTCTACCCATGCATTTCTCTGACAGGCCCCATGGCTGCACATTTCCCCATGCTGCTGATGGCTCAGCTTTCTTTTGGGCCCAGTTCTATGCTCTATATTTGACACTGTTAGATCATGATGTAAATACTCATGTCTAAACAGCAGAAGAGGTTTCTGATATGATGATTCAAGAAGGGGCATGAAAAAAATAATTTAAAAGACAAACGATGAGAATTCTGATTTGCACAAATAGGGAATTGTGGAGGGAATGACCTATGCAAAGATGAAAAATTCTCCTTATAAAGCAACAGGATCGATCTGCCTCATTATACCCACACAATAAACTGTGATTTTTTTTTTTAACTACAGCTCATCTTGATGCAAGAAGCTTGTTTATACTCCCCATAATGTTCATGGGTTGTTTTTTATGGCATTTCATATTTCTCAGCTTAGCAGCAGAACAGAGATTCTGAAATGTAGCCGTGCTTTATTTCAAAATGCTGCACAATAAAGATTACTGTACAGTCCTCTGGGTGAAGTCCAAGGTAGTAACAATGATGTTAGATCTATCTGCTCTTAACAAGCTGAAGAGGATGAGGTGATAAAAGTGAACATGTTTAATATGATTCTACAGTCCTCAGATAAAGTTTTCATAATTCAGATCCCTGATAAGAAAGTAGGTGAAGCTTTATCAGCTTGGGAGATATACGGGGATGGCAGCAGTCGCACACTTGCATAGCTTAGTTCTACATTTGAAATGTATTCACCTGGGAAAAGCTTCAAACAATTGTAGAAGGAGGGGAACCAATACAACAAAACATCTAAGCATGTGTGTCAAAACTGAGCTGAATGTATCAGAGCAGAGTACTGCTCACACACTGCACTGTGTGGGCACAGATCTGCTCATTTTCTGTATTTTATATCAACGGAAACATGCACATAAGATACAGGAGTACGTATGGAGTCAAAGGTGCAACGAGTTCAATATATTTTCTGCTCATAAAAAGAACTAGGCATTTAATGAAACCAAATCTTTCATCTAATTTTGAGTTTTTCTCAGAAGATCAAATATCAAAAACTGTGGTCAGAAAAACTTGGAGGTGGGTTCAAAGAAAAATCAAAATCTCCTGTGGGAATCTGAAGGAGAAAGGCGGTAATAAGACATTCATTTCGCATAAGTAAACTACCAAACGAGCTCTAAAGTTTTCAGCCAGTCCCAACTCCACCACATGAACATGGATTGAGACTGCCTCGTAGTCACTTCTCAGGGGAGGATTCAGAGCAGAAAGGAACTACGACTATTGCGAGGGTGCTGGTTTTCCTGGTTTCAGGAAAAAAATCAAATACTTCATTCATCTGGTACCTGCTTGGTTCAATACTTCTAAATTTCCAGTGAGTTAGTGTGCCCTCGTGTCTGCAGAAGCTGTTGCAGAGTATTTTGTAACAGCTGAGCTAATGCAGAGTGTTTTGCATCCGACTGGGACTAGTTACAGCTGTCCTCTAGGTCACGGTTCTGATTAGCCAGAAAGGCCCTTGTCAAAATGTTGAACATAACAACATTTCCCAACAATGACCCAGATCATCATCAACAGCAGGAAACACTTTCCAAACCTTTTGTTTCAAACAGATAAAGCAAACAGGAAATACTCAGCTACTTTCCTTCCAGTCTCTTTTTTTCAATCCATTTCACTGCTTCTTGTGTATGTCAACTTTGGGCAGAGAAATGTTTAAGAAAGTGCTCCTTTAGCAGTTCCGCTTTCCTGCCTGCTGAAGACAGTTTGAGCCTTTACTATTTCCATCCTGGCTTCTCCCTTTTCCTATTGAGAATTTTCAATGGGAATCCACAAAAATCTGTTACATTTTTTTGAATTAAACTGTATTTCCAGAATAAAGTAACTTGGACACTTCCTACTAATCCATCAAATCAGCTTCCATCTGGTTCCTTTCTTTCTCATTCTTACAGACTCAAAGCTATCTTCATACTTCTAATTCCTTTCTATTAATCTGCAAATATCTTTTGAGAGTCTGAAAAATGTTTCAAAGTGAGCCTAGAGTCTTAGAATAGGCACTGCTGTATGATGCTGTTCTGCAGTAATCATGTGTCTGCATTACTGCATGTCGCATTAGTAATAAAGACAGCTTTTAGAGGTGCCTTACATCCTTAAGCCTCTTGCAGAAAAATAGAGAAAACATATATGAAGCAGAGACACTTACCAGCTCTTGATTTTTTTCAGGATGATACTGTACTCTGTTCGATTTTGCATTAAGATGCTCCCAGGCCTTACTCCAGTTTCAGCTGAAATAAGTGGGAGTGTTGTCACTAGGAGATCAATGCCACAAGTAATAAACACCAAAGAAAAGAGAGCTCTCATTCTTCTCCATGCTTTCTCTGTATAGCAGGGGTGCACTTTGCCAACCAGAATAATACAGTACTCCTCCTTGGTTCTTTCTTTTAAATTTTTTTATCTTATAAGGAACGTAGCTGTGAGTTATTCCATTAATCCTCCACAGACAGTCTAAAATTCCAGACTGACAGACAAGAATATGCTTAAGAGGATGCTCTTACTAATCATGTAAATCTTTGTATGTGGTTCAGTACTTAGCCCAGATACATAAATGCTTCGGTGCACTTGGGGTTCTATACATGACATAATATCTTAAGATATAGATAGAAAGAAGTGCTCATTAGAGTTATTTCAACAAGCAGTAATAGCTTCACTCTGGTGTTAACTCCACTGCAATTCCACCAGCGCTCGATTCGACAGCCCCTGGCGTTACTGTCTCAGTAACAGGCTTAGGTGACTTAGTTTAATTATTATTAGCAGGTTGTGAATGTCCTAATTTCTGCATCATGGAGTAGAGGTTTTAGGCCAAATAAAATGTTCCATTGGTGTAATCTGTATTTTTCATTTCAGTTCATATTTTGTTTTCAGATAATTCAAAGGGAAACTGTTTTCAGTTTTTCACTTTGGCCACGTAACTGAACAGCCCTTCAGCCTTTATCGTTCTGTTGCCAGGTACCAAATTATTCAGTGATGACTTAGTGACTCAGTTATTCTTTTGAAGAAATCAGCCAGTCTCTGACCTAGGTCTTGTCAGGAGTTATTTACAATCTTCTCATGTGGAAAAAAAACCCAAAACTATAACTATGTTAATTACATTTTCCAGTTTACAATTATTTACTCAGTTGCCTTTGCAAAAAAGCAAAATGTGCCAATAAAACTGATTTGTAAATTAAGATACAGAAAATCTTGAAAGTGTTTAGATACCCCAGCAACACCTGCTATTTAAAACTGGATATCAACAGAAACCCTGCACGCTCGTGGGCTGCAGGACCGCGCTCCCACCCTACCGCAGCGTGGTAGGTGTATTCAGTCTGTATTGCAGCTTTCTTGACACGTGGCACCTACTCGAGGAAAGAGTCACCTGGGAGAACTCAAAAGCAAAACTCAAAAGCTTCAGCAGAGCTTTGAATGAGTCAGCTCAGTGAGAGAGCGTTATATAAGGAAAGCCATGCTGAACCTACAGCAAGACTCTCGTCATGTCACATGTCACACTTTTCCAGTTCTTCCATCTTCTCCAGCTACACGTTTTTCTGCTCTCTAAGTGCTGTGTTGTTTCCCTTGCAGAAGAGCTGGGGGCAGACAGCTGTTTGGAACAGAGAGTAAAGGGATCACTGTGTTTTCTGCAGAGCAAATGGAGAGAACAGCACAGGAATAATATTCCTTTGACAAGACAGTTGCAAAACTTTGATGATTCCTTTCTCCTTTTCTCTTTTGAATTTAGTTCACAGCACACAGTTCACTATACACAGTGATGAGAATGGCAAGAGTGCTGTGAGAAGTAATTAACTCTAAGTTGCTAAAGATTCAAGGGTATGGTGGAGAGAAAATTATATATATGTGGTTTTGCAACCAACATAGTGTTGTCTAGATCCTTCCTTCTTGTCAATTTGGGGTCTTTTTCCTGAGAAGACCAAGCACATTCTGAAAGCAAGAGCTGTGCGTATGAAGGCAGAATGATTAGGACTGTTAAAGAGCATTTGCTAGTGAGGCAAATCACCAGCTCTCTGTTGTGAGAGCTTTGGATAATCGTGGACAAGTGGGAACATTTCATGGTTCTCAGGTGCCTTCCCCTGGCCTCAAAGATTTTGGCCAGTTTTCAGCATGCAGTATCCTGGCACTTAAACAAGACCTTTGCCCCGAAGCCTTTTGGCTGATGCTGTCCTCCATTAGCAATATATGAGAAAGCCTTTAACTATTTATTTCACAGGGGAGTGTTGCACAGTTGGGAATCCTGCCCAGTGCTGCCATTTTCTCTTAGCCATTTCTACTGCTGCTGCTTTCTGCAGTTGTAGTGATCTTAGGTCACCAGACCTCCCTGCTATACTGAAGACTCTGGTTACTGTTAACTTATCCCATTAACATGGGAAAAAGGAATAAAATGGGCAGTACATGCTGAAGGTGAGAACCAGGCACCCTTCTGGTGTCTTCTTTCCCCAGCACCAGGCAGTGTGCCGCAGGGTCTGCACTGGCTGTCCCTTCAGACACCTAGAAGCACATTAGCAGGTAAGCGGTACCATCACTGGTGCTATCTCCTGGGCCAAAGATCGCAAACCAGGGGAAGAGCAGGGTGAGAGCTTCCAGCTCCTCCCCTTGCCCCAGTGGACACGGTGCTGTCTGCCCTCTGTCATCACGAGCAGCAAAGATGGGCTGGTCGCTCTGCTGCACTTCATCCCTGGGCAACACATGTTTTCCTTTGGGATGCTCAAGTGCACCTAAGCTTTCCTGGAGAAACTCTGCAGTCTTAGGTGCCTAACCACCCTCCCACAGCTCCCTTGTTTCCTCCCCGTGCCTCCATAAAGCCTTGTTCCAAGGAGGAAGGTGTAAAACGCCCACACTGGATATGACAAATCTTTAATCTTGGCCTCCGTGCTTATCCTGAAATGCACCCGTGCCTCAGTGCACGCTCACAACAAGACACTAACTTTGGCCTTTTGCACAGTGGGGATCAGACCCCCCGTTAATATAAATGAACACTGAAATACCAAAGGCTTCTGCTATTCCCACAGCTTTATACTGAGCCCAAGTAGGTGACATCTTGCAAGCAAGGCAGTTGCTCCTAAGCTATTTCATTTCATTTGAAGCTTTATAGATGGCAAAGTACCACCAAGCTGCCTGACTGAACCTCCAAACCATTTTATTTTTATTTAAATGTACAGGTGAAGGAAAAGTTCAGGGTTTCTCCCCTTCTGCTCCACGGCTGCCTAGAATCTTTCTGGAGCTCTTGCCAGGCATTAAATCCTCCCTCCAGAAAGGCATCTTGCTCCACATTACAGATCAGATTCTCATTCCATAAAATGCCTTGAAAGTGTTTGTCCTATTTTTCCCTGCTCTCTTGTGCAATCCACCTTTTGTCTGTCTCCAAGCGAGGCCAGGAATCCTAAAGGAAAGACTCAGCAAAGCCCACTTGTTTGCTGAGGCTGCAGGGGACAGCCAGGTGCTGCAGGAGCCTCTCGGGAGGCCGTGAGGATGCGAGAGGCAGAGCTCTCCTTGGCAGAACCTGCTAAGCAAAGCAGATATATTCGATTAATGAGCAATAATCAGTTTGGTTTACAAACACAGATGCATCCACAAGGGAATCTGAACCTGCTTGTTCTGGTTTAAAGAAGCTGAGTGTCTTAAAACAAGTCTGTTGAGGAGGGGAATGAAGGTGGTGATTACCAGTGCTATTATCCTGAGGCAGTTACCAGAACGGGCAAACTTCACAGGGAAAAGATGTTTTTATCAGCATCAAATAAGAATTCACTCTGCGAGCGTCAGTACCTTTATTTGGATGTAACTAGGTACTTTAGGAACACCAGTTAATACTATTCAGGCTGAAATGGCCCAAGTATTTTACTAGATAAATACAGCTGAAAACTATGCAGTTCATGAATTAAACTGGTACGTTATCTCTATGTAGAGAAGCATTCTGGCTCCCTGCGCAGTGGCGTGCCAGGAGATATTCCAGCACAAAATAAGCTACCAGCAGCTCTTCTCCTTGAGCTAAGTGCACAGAAAAGGAGCAGGGGTGAAGTGATGTCAACCTATAGCATATGTTAGCAACATCGATGAAAAATCCTTTGTCAGGGAGTTGCTTGCAATGATGGAACTCAGAAACAATTACCAGAAAGTGAATGTGATTTAGTACCAAGAGTCCCTCTATGTGTGATGATTTGCCTGGCAGTTCAGTTTCAATTCTGTGGTTATTCCAAAGTCACAGCTCAATGGGGAGCATCCTGCTAGGGGGCTGTGAAATAAGTTCCATGTTAATATTGAGAGAATGACTTGTCGTTTGTCTGAAGTGACCATCTCAAAACTCTGCATGGGGTCTTGCTGACAAGACCTGGCTCATGTTAGAGCAGATGGAGAGCAGCAATGAGGGACAGAGGAAAAGGACCTAGGCTGGATAGAAAAGAAAGGTTTAACTCATATCTTCATCTGCAAATGGTCTTCAAATGCTGAACTAATTCGTTATAACATACCCCTGTGGGACAAGAAGTGTTTTATTTTCTTCCTCAGACAGGTGAGTATGTGAAGATGTAGTAAGTTTAAGCAAACTCAGAGCAGGTGAAATGAAAGAAATTATTTGATGTCGTACTGAGAGAATTTGATGCAGGAGCTGCAAGCGCTAGTAAGTCATGTATATTACACATTCGCTTCCCTGTCTGTGGGTTATATGTTTTTAGCAGAATTCATCATATAAAAGCAAAGACCCTCTGCTGACTGGCATCACAGACACATGCTGTGCACCAGCCCCAGCTTGAATCTCCTCCCTTGAAGTCAATGGGAGACTTATGAGTGAGCTCACCTGGGAAGCTGGAACAGGCAGGAGAAGCTGCAGGGGTCCCAGTAGGCACTCACCACTTAGCTGGAACTCTTGTTACAAGGCTGCCTCCTCGGGGATATTTTCCCTCAGTGAGGATTGACTCTGACACACTGCCATGGCCATTAATGGAAGCGCTGGGATCACCAAATTCCCTCCTTGAGCAGAAGCCTGTTACAGGTCTCCCCATACCTGAGCTCATCCAGCTT
>VWPW01031680.1:536-20276 GCA_013389825.1 Crypturellus undulatus | reverse complement strand
GAGGGAAGTTAAGAACAACAAGAAAAAACTTTTTCAAATACATAAAGAGCATAAGGAAGACTAGGGGAAATGTGGGTCCCCTAGTGAACGGGATGGGCACCCTGGTTACGAGCAACACAGAAAAAGCAGAGCTGCTGAATGCCTTCTTTGCTTCGGTGTTTACCAAGGGCAGCCCTTTAGAGTCCCAGGCCCTAGGGACAAGAGAAGAAACCGGAAGAAAGGAAGACTTGCCCAGGGTAGAGGAAGATTGGGTCAGAGAGCACCTAAGGAACCCTGATACCCACAAATCCATGGGCCCTGATGGGATGCACCCCAGAGTGCTGTGGGAGCTGGCGGACGTCATAGCCAAGCCACTCTTCATCATCTTCGAAAGATCCTGGAGAACGGGGGAGGTGTCGGAGGACTGGAAGAAGGCCAATGTCACGCCAGTCTTCCAAAAAGGCAAGAAGGAGGACCCGGGCAACTACAGGCCAGTGAGCCTCACCTCCTCCCCGGAAAAGTGATGGAACTGCTCATATTGGCCGCTGTCTCCAGGCACATGGAGGACAAGAAGGTGCTCAAGACTAGTCAGCATGGATTCACGAAAGGGAAATCATGCTTGACTAACCTGATAGCCTTCTATGATGGGATGACCAGCTGGATAGATGAGGGGAGAGCAGTGGATGTCATCTACCTTGACTTCACCAAGGCTTTTGACACCGTCCCTCACAACATCCTCCTGGACAAGCTCCGGAGGTGTGGGATGGATGAGTGGACAGTCAGGTGGATTGGCAATTGGCTGGATGGCAGAGCTCAGAGGGTGATAATCAGCAGTGCGGAGTCTAGTTGGAGGCCTGTGTTGAGCGGTGTCCCCCAGGGGTCAGTCCTTGGTCCAGTCCTGTTCAATTTATTCATCAGTGACCTGGATGAAGGCACAGAGTGCTCCCTCAGCAAGTTTGCAGATGATTCGAAGCTGGGAGGAGTAGCTGACACCCCAGAGGGCTGCGCTGCCATCCAGAGGGACCTGGACAGACTGGACAACTGGGCAGAGAGAAACCTCATGAAATTCAACAAGGCCAAGTGCACGGTCCTGCACCTGGGGAGAAACAACCCTAGACATCAGTACAGGCTGGGGACCAACCTGCTGGAGAGCAGCTCTGCTGAGAATGACCTGGACATCATGGTGGACGACAGGTTGACCATGAGGCAGCAGTGTGCCCTCGTGGCCAAGAAGGCCAATGGGGTCCTGGGGTGCATTAAGAGGAGTGTCTCCAGCAGGTCGAGGGAGGTGATCCTGCCCCTCTACTCAGCCCTGGTGGGGCCACATCTGGAGTATTGTGTCCAGTTCTGGGCCCCCCAGTACAAGAAGGATGTGGAGCTGCTGGAGAGAGTCCAGCGCAGGGCCACAAGGATGATCAGGGGCCTGGAACATCTGCCCTATGAGAAGAGGCTGAGCGAGCTGGGCCTGTTCAGCCTGGAGAAGAGAAGGCTGAGAGGGGATCTAATCAGTGTCTATAAGTACCTAAAGGGAGGCAGTGAGGAGGATGGGGCTGGCCTCTTTACAGTAGTGGCCACTGACAGAACAAGAGGAAATGGCCACAAACTTAAGCACCAAAAGTTCCACAGGAACTTAAGGAAACATTTTTTGACAGTGATGGTGATAGAGCACTGGAACAGGCTGCCCAGAGAGGTTGTGGAGTCTCCTTCTCTGGAGACCTTCAAGACCCGCTTGGATGCAGCCCTGTACCGTGTGCTCTAGGTGGCCCTGCATGTGCAGGGGGGTTGGACTAGATGACCTCTAGAGGTCCCTTCCAACCTTAGGCATTCTATGATTCTATGATTCTATGATTTTACAGGAATCATTTTGAAATGTGCTGTTGTAGTATGGGCTTTGCAGATGCATGAAGTGAAAAAAAGGAAAGTTGGTGGGTAGAATGGTGACAGAAAGATTAATTATCTGTTAATGTGTACAGAGTTTAAATCACATGCTATAAACGTATATGCAAAATAATATTCGTATGCAAAATAAGTTTTGACAGAGTTAGAGATCATCAGTTTTCAATGATGCCTTCATTAGTAATCTAATTAGACAAAATGAATGATTTTCTGTATGTGTTTTCCAGATAGGTGTGCACCTCACATTCTGTTGGCACTATACAAATAAACATTGGTGATCTGTCTGTACACTAATATATTCACCTGATGTGTTTGAGATGACTTTGCTTTGCTTATTGTGTGCAAAGTACAGACTGGATGATGGCAAACTACTTAGCTGTGAAAATCAAAGCCCCCTCTTTGCTAAGAGAATAAACTGTTCCTGCAAAGGCTACTCCAGTAAGCTCCAAGTTCAGCTCCGTCTTTGCAATAAAGTAATAATAGTTCTGTGCCCCTTAATCTTTAGTTTCTTTGCTGATCTTGCTGAAGAAAGACATATTAACAGTGATAATTTTATGGTGGTGAAATTCAAGGTCTTTGAATTTATAAGTACAAATTAAATATGGTATTTAATAATGAAAGTATATTTCAGGCATACAAGGCTACAAATAATACTGCAATTGTTCTTTTTAATCAGTTTGGTGACAAATCCTTTTCTAGAATATATTTCATAAAGTCATAGATGAAAAAAGTGCTAACACGCAATACATATATCTTAAAATGATAACTAATCATTTACATATTCTAGAATTAGATGCTGTTGCTTTTCGGAAGCTAATGTGAATTTAATTATCCATAGCATCTTATAAAATAAAATGCAATGTTGAACAGGATGGTTATAGTTTATTTTGCCAAAATGATATCCCTATATTAAGAATTCTCTTGATGAGTATTTTCTGAATTTAAGGTTTTGATGTTTTTTGAGCACTTTGATTCTCATTTGAACTTTCAGTTAAGGGATTTTTGCTTGCTCTTACTCCTGAATATTTCGGAAAAAAAAATACAAGACATTTAAAGAAAAAAAGGCACAAAGAGTTTTTCAGGGTTCTGACCATTCTCTTTTTCTCTGTGCAGTTCAACAATCAGCAAGCATTGGGAGGCAGAACTGGCCACACTCAAGGGTAATAATGCTAAGCTCACAGCAGCCCTGCTGGAGTCCACTGCCAATGTCAAACAATGGAAGCAACAGCTTGCTGCGTATCAGGAGGAAGCAGAACGTCTTCATAAGCGGGTAAGGAAAGACAAACAGCCAGGATCTTTAAAGATCAAGACATGGAGGTGCTGGTAACTGTATTTGCTCATTTTGGAGCAAACCAAGTAAGCTTAATTTTGGGGCTTTAGGGTAAATCTTTGAGACAGAAATTAATGATCACTTAACATACACAGGATTCTCATGCAAAGTGCATGGGCAAATGCACCCAAATGTGTTGACGCTCCTTTGAGATGTCACTATTCTGTGTGGATACCTGTCACCTCTTAGCGCATTCAGTTCCTCTTGTGAATATCCTTTCTTCTTCCACATGACACAGAGGACTTAGAAACTCATCTCCGTACCAAGGATCCAGCCTGGAGCCTGATGACTAGGTAAGCTGGAGGAAAAGCTTGCAAAGAACAAAATCAAGGGTGGATGGAAGAGCTCTGCTCATTTCCCAAGCTGTATCTTTTTTCCCACAAAATCTCCAGCTGGAGGTGCAGAGTAGCTGGAGCTGGGGTGTCCCTTGGAGGTGGAAAGGAGCTATTGAAGGCATGTTCCTCAGTTAGGAAATACTCTTTGGTTTTTTTTTTGTTTGTTTGTTTGTTTTTTTTTTTGAGCAATTTCTTTTCCACAGAGGTTGTTGTTGCAGGAGGAGTTATATAAGCCGTGATACTTAGGACACATTGACTAACTGATCGCTCTTCATTTTGTGAGCTCCATCACATCTGCTTCACAACCTTCCCTGTAACATTACACTTGACTCCTTTTTGCATTTTAGTGCACAGAAACTTCACCTCAGATCTGTAAGTTAAAGGAACCATGTTCCAGCTTCCACATATACCAAAGAGCACCACCTTCCTTTCATCCTTGCTCCTAAAGAAAAATATAGAATCGAATTCATCATATGCTATTAAAGATCTGCTCCTGCATACATACAGGAGGGGCTGGGTCCCATTCCCTTCACTGTCATATTGCAGACCAGGAATTAGGGTCCTGTGGAGGCAGCAATGAGTATTTGAGTGAGAACTGCATTAGAAAACAAGTATATGATATTTCTCTCTTTTTTCTCTTGTAATCTTTATATATTGTTATAATTTATCCACTGTTATCCATATCAATTTGTCATCATGACTTAGGACTTTGTTAGCAGTCACAGAGACAGGAATTTTAGTGATCTGAGAATGATACATTCGGTGGGCTTGCATCTAGCTGGAGGTCGGAAAGAGTAGCAAGAATTCCCTTGAGCCTGGAAAACTGGGGAAATGCCAGGTTGTTGGGCTGTCCTATACCTAACTGACCTGAAGACAAGGATCTTGAAGCCCCAGTCAGATGAGTTGATAGGGAGGAATGACAGTTTCTGGTGGGCCCTAACTGCATGTGTGATATCTGACTGAAATAAATGAAGTGTAATTAACAGTGATGGTTTTTGCAAAGTGCTTTCATTTCAAGAAACTGCTAGTTGCTGACAAAACTGTTTTTGTTCAGAAAATTCCCAGCAAGATACAGGCTTGGCATGTGTGTTCGTATAAAGAGAAATTTTCACTTTGATGACACATTTGAATTTATCCTTTGAAAGGGTGGAAATCCTAATCATATTGCTCCAGGTTTGTGAATAGATATTAGTGCTATCCTTTGTAGACAATATCGATTAATTTATAGCCTACTAATTAATACTGTGCATAAGATTGGGTAGGTTTGACCTCCAGTAGAAGTTTTCTGGTAAAGAAGGCATCACTCAAGTGCAGACCTAGTGAGGTAGCGTTCTTCATATTAAAATGTATTCACAGCTTTTGTTGCAAAGACAAGACAGGCATGGCAGTATGGTGTAAGATCTTTTATGTGATGATACAGTCGCTCTTAGTTTTGTCTTATTTTAAATCTGTTATTGGAAAATAGAGTTAATGAATATAGGTAGATTTAAAATGAGATTCTCCTTGTACCTCGTAGTCCAGTTAATGGAAGTAGTAACCAAGACTTTCTGGTTATGTGCATTAATAACTGATTCTTTTTCACAACCTTTGCCCAGCAAGTTTCCTCCAATTATTTATTATGTATTTCTGATGAAGCACAAAATCTTATAATATGGATCACCTGTGTTGTGCTGTTATGGTCATCTTTTACATGCTTGTATTAAATCTTTCACTTACTGAATTGTCACATGCAATACAGTAAAGCTCTGTGCATATGAATCTCTGTGCATGCCTTTAAATTACTACAGGATAGTTCATCATGAGCACTGTCCTCTATTGGGATTGATTTTAGAAAAAGATAGACTTGACTAACCCAGTAAGTCAAACTCTTTAGGCAAGAGTTTGCAGATCATATTAAAAAAATCAATTTCACTCTGTTATCCATATAATGGAATACTCATCTAACCCAAGGCTGATCTTTCAAATGTCAAATATTATCTGATTTTAACAAGAAACTGCAATTCAGATACTTGTCCATTACATAGGCAGAAAATGTGCTATTAATAGGGCAGACCTGGAGACTGCTAACTATGGTGTATGTGGTAGGAAGCAGCGCCAAGTTCCTTGTGTGATTGTGCTTGTGTTACCATTTTCATGAGAAAAAGTTTTTAGAAATACACTTAGGAACATTGATTTAAAGAAGATATGGAAGTTTGAAATTAGTTTGCATGATGAACTGTAATCTAGTTGCTGTTCTATAGGCAAAAGCTGGCCCTCCCAGGAGAGGAATAACATATGTGTCTGTGTGTTAGAGTGAAATGCTTGCTGGATAAGAGCACAGCTGCACAAAGCAGACCAGCCTCCAGAACAAAGAATAGGTCTTCCACCATTATTTGCTATGTTTAATTCAATTTAATAATATATTATGTGATTTGTATGTAATGTATTTGTGATATTCACTCCTTATGTGCTTTAGGGATGTGTGTGTATAATATACATACATATATATACAAAAAAAAAAAGTTTTGATATCTGAGTCTTCTTATGTACAAGCTACAGTAGACTTACGTTCTCACAGAATCACAGAACAGTTGAGGTTGGCAGGGGCCTCTAGAGATCATCTAGTCCAACCCCCGTTCCAGCAGGGACACCCAGAGCACGGGGCACAGGGTGACCTCCAGGTGGGTTTGGAAGTTCTCCAAATCACCCTTTACCCTCACCCTACTCCTGCTCAGTAGATATGCAGGGGAATACATGGCAATATCACTTACAGTTTGACTTTGTGTGCCTTCTACATATCAAAATACTGCTTAAGACAAATGTTATGAATACCTAAAACAATTCAAACATAATTAAAAAAAGAAAAATCAAACAGCAGTACTTTGGAGGGGGCCTACATGCTCTGTTTCCTCTCTGAGATAAACTGATGGAATTCCATAAACTCATGGAATGAGAGAGTTGAATCAAGAAAAATACACTGAGAAGCAGCGGGCGGAGAACAAGAGGGAATAGAGGGAGGTGAAGGCACCAGGATGGGGCCCTGCTCTCAGGGAAAACCATGTTTAGACAGACCCTGAGGACAGACATCTGGATGGTAGTGACAGAAATGACCTTGCTACAAAGTAGACAGCAACAGCTCTCAAATACTGCAGGAGATGTCTTAAACAAGGACCATGTTTACCTTCCCATTGCATAACCCACAATAATTCCACCTCCTTTCAATAATATTTCACAAAAATATTGAAAAGGTTTTGGGGAAATGTAAAGCAAATTAAGGGAATTTCTTTGTAACCTCTAAGACTTTCAATAACCTATGAGATTCTGATAATTTCATCACTCCTAACCTGTCTTTTTAACCTCCCTTTACCCTCAGTCCTACTCCCTCTATGTCAAGTGTGGTGTGTAGGGGGGAAGTAATACATAATCCTTAGCAAATTTTATATTTTTTTAAAAATATATCTTTAGATTTCTCTTTATTTAATAGTCTTATGAAATACCCTTATTTGTATAGTTTCCTTTTTATATAAATATATTTCTATTTCTAGTTGACTTATGTACTCTTTTTGTCCTTTTTATATAAATATAGAAATAAATTTCTATTTCTATTTCTAGTTGACTTATGTACTCTTTTCTGCAGTTTTAATTTAGTCATGTCATATTTATAAATGTACTTTGATTTTACAGTTATTCTTCTCCTATTTTCCATTGTTCTCATTCATTGTCTTTTGAGCCACACAGTACTTAGTGTAGTCTCTTCTTTTTAAGATATTTTAAATTATTTTTAAACCAACCTTTTTTATTCAATAATTTTTCCAAATTTGACTGCAATAGTTTTTCTCTGCCACATTATTTATATTTTTTCATCTTGTAAAGCACAAAAGCAAAGCTAAAATGCTTCTATCTGAATGTTTTTATTGCATGTTTTAAATTAATTTAATACCAGCTATTTTTGATTAAGTATAAGATTTCCTCATCTATCATTTCAGTTATTCCCATTGACCTACATTGTTTGCTATCTTTTGTGCCTTTGTCTTCCTTCTCCTGTTTGTTCTCTGCATTAGTAGTGCCTAAAGCTGAGAGGAAATAGAATACAGATTCAGCGTGGCTGAGTGCAGAATTCTCAATAAATTAAAGCTCTTTTTTTGATATACTGTGAGATCAAGTCAGAAATACTGCACTTTCTTATTTTGTCACATATTACATTTTCCAAAATTTGCTACCCTAATGTATTCATTTTCCCCTCTAAAAAACAGAAAGATAATAATTTTAGGAAGATATGATGCCAGTCAAGAGCCTAACTTAGAGTTGTGAGCCTTCTCCCCACTAATCTGCTCACAGACAGTTTAACAACAAGGATTTCCCTTAAACAGGCTTGAGGAGGACTCCTACATACCCTCCATAGCTTTTTGAAGTCAAAAGGGATTCATGAGTTCAGAACAGCTCAGTAACAGATATAAAAAAAATGAAGTGAGCTACTTCAGACAAATTTAATAGCTTCCATACTAACATTAATCCTGATATTGTGGAAAGGAAAGGATTGAATGGTGATATGAATTATACAAAGTAACCCAAAGTTTCATCTCTGTCATGTAAAAAAAGAAAACTGTGCATTTTTTCTTGCATTCTAACTGTTAAAGTAAATCATCCTATGACACTGGGCAATAGCACAGATTAATGACACCAGTGGATAATAAAGAGCTGCAGTCCTTGAAGATCATTCATCTGCAGGGAAAGAAGCCTAAGATAAGAAGAGATGAAGCCAGATGATCCAGCTCTTGGGTATTCCTAAAAGCATAGAGAGGTAACTCTTGAATCCTGGCTTGTTATTTTATGATTTCCTAGGAAATAAGACAAAATTAGCCTATTATATTTTGGTTCTTCATCCATCTGTTTCATTCATGAATGAAACAAAAATCATGCCATCTTATGTGGCATGATATATATATATATATATATAAAGGCCCTGATTTCACTTCTCTTAAAAAGTTTTGAAGTGGATATTAAAGAGTGCATGTGCATAAAGAAATAAAACCACAGTTATTTTCCTGGTCTACTTAAAGAAAACAGGTATCTTTAAATGCAGTTAGCAAAGTCCAGAGTTATGGGACCCACCTGCTCAGATTATCTCAAAATGCTGTAGATCTTTTAAAGATCTTTTAAAACTTTGAGATCCCTTAGCACTAACCTCCATGTTTTCACTATCTGAACTAGTAATAGAAGAACTAAGACCCAATGTTGGACATGCAGATGTGTGATAAAATGGCTTGCTGAATCACAGCCATGTTGTGGACTTCTTAAATGCTGAGAAGTCGGTGCTATTGAATAACTTATTAGCACTTCTGTGGTAATTGTGTGAATAACTGCTCATTGGAGCCCATTAATATGTCTCAGTTTGGTCTTGTATGACTGAGGAAAGACATTTTCTAAAAGTGAAAATTTAAAATAAGGTGACAACATGGTAATTAAAAATTTTCAAAGGGATTTTAAATCCAGAAATGTATCGATAATGTACCTTTTATTATGTGATGCCCATCTGTTGTCATCCTCCCCTCAAGTCTGTGTCCCTCCTACCTGAACTATCTGAACTTGTTATATTTGAGAAGAAAAAAAGTTATGAAACTTCCTTCCTAAACTATATTAATTAGCATATAGCTAGATAGTAGCTTGGTACCATTTGTTTATAAAGAAAATAGGTCGTCGCTCTGCAGAGTAAACATTGTTATTTTGTCAATTTAATGCCAAAATAGTGGGATTGTCATTTGCTAATATTTGTCTATGCATTTTCTGTGACTTCTTATTTATTTGAAGTAAGTGTGTGTGTGTGTGTGTCAATGGACAAAATCATGAATCATAAAAAATGGCTGCAGTTATGTACTAATAAATCCATGCTTTTATGTATATAGTCCATTAATCTGGATTTACAATCCAGATTATTACAATATTTATTGCACTAAAAACTCCCTAAAAAGCAAAGGCAGGCTTTGCTAATTTCCATAAATGAGGTTGTAATGTTAAATATCAACCAAACTTCCAGCGAAATGTTTGGGATGAATATTAGAGTTAGAAACTCTATAGTTTCTAATACAGAGCGTTAGAATGTGGTTCCAAGATCTGGAAAGGCTAATTGTTTTAACTGTTACAATTGTGTTTTTAGAAGATATGTGGGAAAATAGAGACTTTGTTCGTTATTTTTGTAAGACAGGATTTTCTTAAAAAGTGTTATGTTTTATAGTACTAGGATTGTTATACTGATCCTCCTCACAGAGGAACTAGCTTCTAAAAAAGAGAAATCTAGAGTAATATTTTAAATATTGCTGAGAACAGAAAACATTGTTAAGATTGACCACCTCCTTTGCATAGTATTAGAGGATGACCAAAGGAAAAATAAGATCATTTTATTTCAAGTGATGTCTGTTTTTCTCTCACATCTACATTAGTTTTAATAAGCTATTTTTTTATGATAGGCCTATTGTTTTTAAAATGAGATTTGCTGTCAGTCTGGAAGTTAGGATATCAGAGTATATCCTGGGACAAGATTTCTGAAATCTTAGTGCATATTCTCAGCTTTCTCTGTATGCTTAATCCCTGATCTATGCTTTGTCAAGATCGAACCCCATGATGTGCCTTACTGTTTCCTAAAAAGATTATATTTATTTGAACAAAGCAGATGAATCAAGTTACAGTAATCTTTTTTTCCTGAAATCAAAATGTGAATTCAGTTTGAATTCAAATGAATTCAAGTCCTTGCTATCTTTTTTTTCTGTTTGCCTTGATTTGTTTTTAGAGCAGATTTGCATTTATGACCTAAGACTCTCATCTTTTTGTGGGCATGGACCTTCACTGAATATGGTGTCTCATAGAAATGTCATAATCAAAATTCTCATTTGGAAAAAGAAGAAAAAAAACATAAACAAAAAACAAGCCATCCACTGTCACTCTGGGAAAGACAATGAAGTTTTTTCACTATGAGTACCTTGTCTCTATCTTCATCATCTTTTTCAAAAAGCTAAAGAATCTTTAAGATTGTTCTGCATGCAAATTATAAAACATTTTGTGGAGGTTTGTCACAGCATTTTCCTGTAGTCAAGGCTTGGTAGAATGAATTGTCCCTTTACAATTCTAAAACTCTTTTGGAGAATGAGGAAATCATGAAACTTAAGTCTTCATGATGAAAGGGTGGCATATCTATATCTTGTTTGCTTTTGCAGGTATTTTATAAGTTGGTCAAATAGCCAGAAAAAATATTTTCTAATTAGATTGTAGACCAAAAAAAAGATATCCCTTGGAATTAGTATTGGCATTATCAGTTGCGTGCACTCATGAATGGCAGAAGCTTGAACCATTGCTTTTAATGTCTTTCATATTTTTTCAAGTATTCCTACTGCAATTTCATTGTTTCCTTTGCAGAAATCAGGCAGATGATGGATTATTCCTCTTTCATCTCTGTAGTAATGAATAACTATAGAAAACATTTTGATATTCCTATGACTTAAGGCATCAGTGCCCACAGAGGAAAATATGTCCTTTTCAGCAAAATTGTTTTCTCAGTTCAAAAGGATAATGTATGATTGGTAATGCACAAAACTTGCCCCTACCCTCAGGTTACCATTTATCCATGGGTAAATCTTGGAAAACCACAATATTTAATTTGCTGTCAGCAATGATGTATATGAATAATACTGTGGTGCACTTTTTGTTCCTTCAGCAGCAACCTTGAAAAGCAATTTTCCTTGTTTCCTGCATTTTCACATTTCTTAGCACTAAAAATCTTTCTAGTTTTTTTTTTTAAAGCTATACTGGTATTATTTTTCTGATTAGCTTTTTTAGCATGCTGTCTTGTGTCCTCACTATCCACTATGAAGAACTGGGAAGCTTCTGCATAAATCACAAAGGCTTTATGCACTTTTTGCTAGATTTGCTGAGCCATTCAACATCATTTATTTTCTCATTGTAGAAAGCAAAAGGCTTGTAAAGGGTACATTTTGAATTACTGATGCAATATTTTTATTGCAGTCATAGTTTGGATACATTTAGGGATGTAACTGAACTAGCTAAAAGTGCATAATTAATATATATGTTCAGTCTTGCACATGAGCTCTCTGTCTATTCTGCACCGTAGCCTGGGTCAGTGGGCTCCTGATACTGTGTTCTACAATAGATACAGGGATAAATCTATCTTTAGGACAAGAACAAATTAACAGCATAAGGTGAGGTCAAAGCTCTGCTGAAAATACAGTTTAACCTTTCTTTCTTTGCATTTCTGTGATAGTTGACATAATTCCTGTATGAAGTTTAGGAAGAAAGTTATGATGTGTTGTTACTGAATTTAAGGTACCAAATAAAACATATTACTGTTTGAGACCAGAAGTGCATAAATTGGTCTCAAGAAAATGGTTTGAGAAAATGAAATGGCCTGCAGCAAAAATAGCTCAGATTTATTCAGGCAGTCATGCTGGGAGGGAGGCCACTCCTGATATGTCTGTCGTTCCCATTTCTTTGCCTCTGTCTAACCAAGCTCTTCAGTTGTTGAGCAGTCATTTGTGCAGGGATTTAATATAATTTCTTCCCTTCCTTTCTTTGTGTTTTGATTTGGTTTGTTTGCTTTGAGGGATTCTTCAGTCTTCTGAAACACTTGGATCGTCCCTGTCTTAAGCTCATATCAAAGCTGTTTTTCTTTCTACTTCTATTACATGGCCCAAAGCCTCCCTCCTCCTCCAGTCTTAGCAGCTCGGCGTATGCTAGCTGCATGCTGCAGTGAAAACCTATCCCTTGCCATCCCCTATATTTATAGGCTGCTGGCCCCGGATGAATAATTCCATAAATTCTGGTATGGCCACAGCTGAGAAGGTTTTAGGCTTTGCCAGAACAAGTTGGCTTGCTGTCCTGTTTTGACTGACTTACGTTTCTCACTGAAGTATGCAGTTAAACATAATAATGGCCATATACTGGAAGAATTAGCTCATTTAATATTTACTGAAAAAACTTTTCAGACTTTCTTTTATTTCATGCAATCCATCCTTGGATACTAAATGCAAAATGAAAAAACAAAAACCCAGAAGTAGAAACAGAATGAACAATCCTTTTTTCCCCCTCAAATATGAAGGCACAGTATTAAGTATTTTGGATATGCAAGTCAGTGCAGTCTTATAATAGCACAGAAAAGCAACCTTTTTTAATCTTTGCAATCAGTTATTGTTCAAAGACTGTTTTTTCAGTCCGAGTTCTGTACTGGAAACAAGACTTAATCACAGTTACTTTCCTTACTGTTGCTGTGCAAATGCTTGAATGATTGATGAAGCCTTTCTCTTCAACATGAAAAAAATGAATGAGCCTCAGAAATAAAGCCCCAGAAAATAGCAGGTGGGAGGGTCAACTAAATCATTTTAGCTTCCTTTTATGCCCCCTCCTGTGTGTAACGCATAAACAATTATTTTTAATGATTTTTGGACTGCTAGTCATGAGAATAATAAGTTCATTTTGAAACAAAATAAATAGAGCAAGTAAAAAATCCAGATTTTTGCCTAGAGCTTTATCTTTTGTTACTTCTGTTTTCAATTGCACATTCTTTATGTTGCATCATTTTCTAGCCCATCAGTGCACAGATTTTTTGAAAGGGTCACAATGCATTTTTCTTTTTTATAGATACATTCAGGAAGAGAACATGATGAAGATATTTGAAATCTTTTGGAGACTCTGTAGGAATGGGCATTTAAATAAGATTGTGGTTAAAGTAAACTTGATTTTAATTGATTTCCTTTTTCTTTCAAGTTACTTATTTTTCAATGAGCAAGGAACAAAATAGTTGAACAGCACATTATTTTCTTTCGTAAGCAGTGAGAGCTGGCTGTCTGCCTGGGGAAAACAGTGTAAGACTTGGCAGCTTGTTTAACTGGGGATAATTAAAGGCCCTTCCAACAGAGGGTGCTGCCCCCCATGCTGTTGGTGCACGCGCATCCTTGCTGTGTGAACCAACCCGGAAGAAAACACCATGGGGAGCAATGAGGTCCAAGCTCATCCTTTGTCACAGATCGGAGACTAGACCCAAGGACAGAGGTGGTTGAGGGACTAGGTTTTCCCTGTCTGTCCTGCTGAGGTTACTTCACTTTGTGTAAAGGAGCATTCACTCTGCCAGTGCCTGCTAAGACCAACATGCTATGTGCCACATGTTGGACCAAGAGATTAACCTATGTAGGCCTTACTGTGTGTCTACAAGTTGGAATTACTTGGAGGTACCAGGAGTTAGCTTGCTTGCTTTTCCAGTCTCTCTTACTTAACAGGTAGAAGAGGGCTTGAACCTGGTTTTCCAACACTAAGTCTGGATTCACAGAGGCTTCTGCCTTTAACTCATTTCAGCAGAAGAGGTTGAAAAGGTTTAACAGGTCAATCTCAAGAAGGGATGCAGGTGGGTGAGAACCCAATTTGAGAGCTACAGTAAATCTTAGGAATGAGCTAGAGCTCTCTATAAGGCACCATATGCCCAGGGCATGATGTGTAGAGGTCTGCATGTGTGTGTGGCAACTCTAGAAGAAGGTAAAGGACTGTGGTTTCAAATTTGACCCCACTTTGAGCAGTGGGTTGGACCAGGTGACCTCCAGGCTAAATCCCTCCCTTTCAGACTAAATCTGGATGTTGGTTCAGACACTGTTTAGCCATAGATTTATCCCAGTCTGGGTAGTGCAATTCTGCTTGTTTGTATTTGTGTGATTACAGTGGTGAAATATTTCTATTGGTATCAGTCACAAAATCTAAATTGATATGTCTTTGTTTAGTTTAAACAAATTGAGAGAATTATCTGAGATCCTGAACTAGGTAACAAGAATGTTCAGTGTCATATAAAACTCAACTAACTGCTATTACTTTTTTTCTGTGAGCACAGATATTGTTCCTTTTGGGACAATTCCAAGCAAATAAGGTAGTTAGTTTTTTTTTTTTTTAGCAAATTATTCTCTTTACCCCTCCCAAGAATTTGCTGTAATCTTAATTTGTAAACCTAATGAACAAAAGTGTCTAATCACAGTTTTCCAGTAGAAGAAATCAGACTAGTCATGGCCATTACAGTGAGGAGGTTTATACCCCATATCTCAGCAAGGAGAAGCTGGGATTTTGTTTTCATTTTCTTGTATCTCATCTTGGCATTCCCTCAATTCTCTCTACACACAATAATCTCCCTTTGGAGCTTACAAAGAGATTGGAGTCTGAAATCACTGTCATCACAGTGGTTTCCCTAGCTGCATGACATCACTATTGGAGGGCACCAACCTTCATTCCTCAAGATGATCTTTGTCCTCTAAAAAAGAAAATTGCCACGGAGAATACCTGCTGTATGTACACCTAGGGGCTCCTTCTCTAAAGAAATTAAATGAAGACCTAAGGGCCTTTTGGCTGCAGAAATGGTAGCACAATGATGTACTTTGTTCAAAAAAGTTTTGGGTCAGATTTGTTAATTTCTGTAGACAGATGCTGCTGAGATTGACAGGCACATATATTCTGGGGGGAAAAAAGAGGTATTTTTTAAATAGTAGTATTCTTACTGGTTTGACAGTTTGTTATTAAACAAGACTTTTAGTGCAGACATTCATGCAGACCTGCAGTGTCAAAATACTATAATATTTTGATCTGTAGTTGGAGAGGTACATGAACAAAGATTTTTCTACATAAGCTTTTGCTGCATGAATTGTATTTCACTGGTGCACAAGCTATTTTTTGATGACCATTTATCTGTGAATAGCAGACACATTAACATCTCTTCAGTTAAAAAATAAAAGACATAAAAAATAAAAGAGCATACCACTGCCAGGTATGTTATCTTCTCCAAGGGCAGATGAAGATAGTGTGCTGCCTGCTACTAAAGAGGAACTGTATAAGTCCAGATTGTGCCATTAGCTGTTAGCTTTGTGACTGAGAGAAGAGATATGGAACTAGGCAAGAAAGAAGTTGGTAGCTGTGCACTGGTAACTAAGTATCTGCTGTTACATTGTGGATGCAGAGTCAGAAATTGAGGCTGTGAAATGTTAATTGACTTGCTAGGAAGCCAGTGAGCATTGTGGCTTCATTTATTAAGATAGTGCAACATTAAAAAGTGTCAGATGGAGAAGTTAGATTGACAGCTGCTGGTTCTGAAATGATAATTCAGCTTCTTCTATAAAATTCTCAATAATTACTAAGTATAACTTTTAATTAATGTTCTTTTATACAGCAACATATTAAGTATATTCTTTCCAGGATACTACAGTAAACATTAGAAGTCATAGCAACCATTTTATGCAAAACAATTTGTTAAGGAATTTTATGCTAACTTCATAGAAACATCCTCACCAATTTAATAACATATGTCACTCAGAATTAATGTGTTTTTTTTTTCAAATGCAGCTATTTATCCAAAGAAGTGATAGTACCTTGAAATTCTTTCTATGAATCCTGTATGTCTTGCTTCTCCTTATTTCAACAGGTGACGGAGTTAGAGTGTGTGAGCAGTCAAGCCAATGCAGTCCACACACATAAAACAGAATTAAACCAGACAATACAGGAATTAGAATCTACACTGAAGAAAAAAGAAGAGGTATTTGCTAACATTTATTCTTACATTTTCTGAATCACAGCAGGCATTAATATGCTTGTTCAGATGAACAGCATATCAGTATCTACTTCTTGTCTCCAACACAGGCTGTTAGGTTGCTATTTCTGAGGAAGATTCAGGAAACACAGTAATTGTAAAGAATTTCCTCCCAAAATGAAAAGCCTTCTCCAGACTCCCTCACACTTAAGAGATTAGTGTCTGAGTGTGAATATTGCCAATATTGGTGCTCTTTTGAATTATGCTTAGCTGTAGGATGCAAAGATATCTTACATAAAGAAGTTATAGAAGTTAAACATACCCCGCTTTGGGAAAGTACTCATTAGCTTTTTAGTTTCATAAGCTGTTTTTGTTCTTTTCTCTTCAAGGTAAGCCAAGCAAAGTTCTCTTCCATTATTTCATATAGTTTGTTGTTTTTATGCCTTGTTACTTTCTGCTTCCTAAATTAAAAATACTGTTTCTTTTAGACTCCTTTTATAGAAATCAGTAGTCAAAGCAGACAATTTTTATTTATGCTCAGTCCCATTGCTAGTGACATAATAAGCAACTCACAGATTAAAATTGGATTTTTGACTTGAGAAAGATCCTTAAGGGTGGATTAAAATAGAATTTAAAGTATAAAATTGTTTCTGTAATTATGAGCACCCTTAATTCCTCCCCCTCCAAAAAAAAATTACAGATCTTTTGTGTGGGAGTGAGTCTTGGACTTTTATAGCAAATTAAATGCTTATCTTTATTGTTTATTCACCCCGGAATTGTTCTTTTGGGACTGAGATGCAAGAATATGGGGAGCAGAGCTTAATCTCCCTGTGCCATGTTAGGCAATAGCAGTTTTGGTGTCACTGGAGTGATTTGCTCTGGAGAAGCATGAGCAGAAACTACCTGTGCTGAGCTATATCAGCTAAGGTGTTGTTAAAGAGATCTTTTCTTCTCCCCTAGGAAATAGAAAGATTGAAACAAGAAATCGACAATGCCAGAGAGCTCCAGGCACAGAGGGATTCTCTGACCCAGAAGTTACAGGTGAGCTACAGTGCATTGTATTAATTTAGTTAGAAGGGAAAAATGATCAACAAGTGAGCAGTTCACATGAGCAGCTGATAGTTTCTTTACTGAATATAGTAAATACGGAATAGTCTCTTTACTTTGCAACTGTGTTGCAAAGCAGTTCGGCAGGATGCTCCTATGGTGCGGGATGCCGGACATGACTCCTGAAGGCTTCAATATGAGTCAAGCAGAAATCGCTTTATTCCACGTTACAGCGCTCTATATACCTAGTACACTTCCGCAAGCTCTTTAGCCACACATACGCATACACTACGATTGGCTACATGCTACTGTCCACGCATCTTCTACTGCACTTGGTTGGTTGTGGATAACGGGCATGCATTCACACCATTGGTCTGTGCACAAGTCCTTCTTTCTCACTGACAAGCTTAATTACAGCTCCCTCTCGCCCAACTTTCTCATGCTTGCTGTTCAAGGACCTTCCAGGATTACATTCCTTCAGATCAGGGAGTATCCACTATCTTCTTTAGTTCAGCTCTTTGTAGTCACTTCCCATCGGAAAGCCTCCGTCCCTTAGATATGTTCCCACACTATGGTACTTGTACTACAGTTTCCACCTGTTGTAAGGTGGCATTTTTTTCTTGAGGAAAGAGTCTCCAATCTCATTTAGAATTCCACAGAATGTTCTCTTGTTAGCATGTGTCCTTCATTAATACATATTCTGGGTGGTTTCAATCTCATTTTCACAGTAGTGTCGTTCCCACAGGTCTGGTGTGTCACTGAACTGTCAGGCATTGTATCATCCTGTTGGAATGAGTCTGTAGTTAGCTTTTAAACATAGGCTGATAAGATAAAGTGTTTTTGTGTAATACAGGCTTTAAAAGCCAAATTTAACATTCTCTTGCAATTACTAAGAATCATTTTGTTTTTCTTGTTGTTCTAAGTTGTTTTTTACTGTGTTTAAAGCTAGATACCTTAGCCTCCAAGAAATAGCATACACAGCCTTCCACATTGTGAGTCAGTACAGCTGAACCCCTCTCCTTTAGTCACTGGGCTAACTAGCCAATGCAGAGATGCCTTCCTTGGGAAACGCCAGCCTTCTGGCCCCAAATTTAAATGAGTTTAAACTCTGCATTCAGACTTCAGAGTTATGACACAGCTGGAAACTCAGGGATTAATTAATTTGAAATCTAACGTGCTTAAACATAACCAGCCTTGTTCCAAGGCTTGACCTAAATCATGCTAAAAACAAACTTCATCAGACAATCCACAGCTTAAAATTATTATGCAGACTTCCTTTTAAATCAATTTTATAAATTCAGACTTCCTTGAATCTCATTTTAGCCCTCAAAATAAACCACATAAGCACAAAACGAGTTAATCATTTTTCTATGTTCTTAAGTCAAATTATTTGTGAGAAGTGTGTTATGATGTTGTTTCTTTAAAGACTATTTTGAATATGTCTGAGCTACCCTGTTCCAACATTTCTAAAAATTGTTGCTGGCTTTAGAGCAAGCATGGAAGTTTTCTGATGCAAAGGAACTTATTTGAGAGATTCCAAAAGGGAAAAGTTGGAAATTGATCTAACAGTAGCATATACAATAAATGCAGTATAAGATCACAAGAAATGTAGTAATGAGCTGGGAACCAGCCATCTTTAGCAAGCAGAATTATGAGAGAGTAGTAAAAGATTAAAGATGTTTTAGAATTAGAAAATTCTAAGCCTTTGTTAAAAATTATACTTTACAGAGTCCAGTGGCTTTTTTTTGTATATTTATATCTTTTGTAGTTAAGTGAATATAGTGTGTATGCATGTCCATATGTTACATTGTAAGTAATAACTTATTTTTTCAAAATACTTCTATACAAAAAAAAGTTTAAAGATGTCAGATCGAAAAATTGTCAAAAATTGTCTTTCTTCATCTTAAAGTTTATTACTGTCCTGAGGCAGCCACTGTGGAAGACTTTGCATCTTTGCTTAGTGCTGTATTCTTTCTACTTTGATAACGCTGAGCCTCTCTGAGCCACTTTCCCCTCTANTCTGTAATGTCTGGCCAATAGCGTTTCTTTCTGTAGCTCTAGACTAACCATCCCACATCTGTTCACTTTGTTGACTCACCGTTTGTTTTCAGCGTGGTTGTCTCCAGGGTCCATATTTATTCATCCTCCTCTTTTTTCTTAAGCTTTATTTTTCCCCCTTGTGTGAAAATAGATTATGTAACTCTAAAAATATTTTGGAATTCAACCTGTATGAAAACCACTATACAAAGAGATTATTATATATACTGGATACTATATGTATATTGGATTGCTCACACACCTGTATAAGAGAATGAATTATTAACCCATCATTGGTAAACTCCAGTGAGGAGCAGTATGTTATCACAGGGAAGGGTAAGTATTGAGGCCTTTGTTACCTAAGAATTTCATTAGCAGTGTAGAGAAGGCACATATCAGTGAGTCATGAGCAGTATGACTCTCTGTGAATCAGGATAGATTCCAAAACATAGCTGTTGTGTATAGTTTGAATATTTTATTCTTATCTTTGCACTGATTTTTACAAGAGCTTATTACAGTGTAAAAACAAGTTTGTTACTAATTTATGTCTCTTCTAAATGAAGAAAATATGCAGGAAATGATGC
>VWPW01031676.1:0-20475 GCA_013389825.1 Crypturellus undulatus | reverse complement strand
AAGATGGGAAGCTCATCCAGAGACATGAACCACCCATCTGGTCAGGATACGGATGGAGGAAAAGGGAGAAAGAGTCATTCTTGCTCTTCCAGGCAGGGAAGCAAACCTGGAGAGAAGCTTGTCTCAGCAGTGGACACTGAGCCAGGAAATCTGCACCAAATCCTTCATTCTACTTCTAATACTTATAATAAAATCAACTACTTCCATAGGAGACAAACTAACTACTACTACCTAATTCTAACTGCTAATAAAATCAACTTCAAATATACTTTTAATAAAATTAACCTTAGAGATTCAGATTTCTCTCTTTTTTTTCCTTTTCCATTTTCTTCTTCTTTTTGTTTTTCTTTATTTTTTTTCCTTTCACAATGCCAAAGCACTTGTGAAATAGCTGCATCTGTGTCCCAGGAGTAAGAGCAAAAATGTTCATGGCTGAACCAAGTACAAAACCTTGACAACCTTTGAAGTAAATACATAGCATGTGTATGTCTGTTTATACACTTATTCATGTATAATACATATATACAAATATGCACACACATATATAGAGAATGCTTGACTTCTGACTGCTGCTTCAAAATAGAACTAGAAATTTATTCTTAATAATCTGCTTATCTCTCTTAGAGAATGTGGGAAATACGTATGAGGTCAGCAGCAGTGATGGTTATTCTACAAAAGTTTGGGTGGTCTGAGAAAGACTGAATAAAAACCAATATCAGAAAGGACATCAAAACAACTGGGGGCAAAAAGATGAGTAATCCAGGGATGAAGAGTTGAAAATGTGATAAATGATAAAATTTTGTAATAAAGACGTATATACATTGTAATTGCATAGAGTATGCAGCGTGTGTATAGTTATGGAGAAAAGTCAACCAGAAGATTAGACTTAATGGACAAAATGTTATGAACAGACACACTATGGTTGCAAATTAGACAAGCTGCATGCAGAACATGGAATAAGGAGCCTGGAGGATCTACACAGCAGGCATTGCATTTCCCAGGTATTTTACATAACTTTGTGGTCTAACGTATTCTTGCACAGCCTAGGATGGTACAAGATGGATTGCACAAATATCAGGAGATTTGTGGTGAAAGCAGACTCAAAGAAGAGCCTCCTTTCTCATTGGAGAGCACTAAGGTACAGGACAAATTTGAGCGGAAAAGGTTTTTTCATCAACTCTAGACTGTTCCTTCCCAAAGTGCTATATAAAGGGGAATGTTTGGGCTTGGGGCACCTGTGGGAGAAGAGACGGAAAGCAAAGGTGATCCTGCAACTCCTCCTCTGGTAACTCTGTGTTCTGGTTCTGGACAGAACCTGCACTTTTTATGCACTTCTTATTCTTTCATTAATCTCCATCCTAACAGGTGTTCTGCTTTTATTAACCCCTTCCATCTCCTACTGCAGAGAGTATAGTCAATCTGTATCTGTGGGTTGTTTGCCAAATTTGCAGGTAGGAGTTGTGTTTGTTGACCTGACGGGTTAGTGGGAATTAATTTTATTTTGACATGTATAATTCTGGTCAAGGCATGTTTTAAGCTGATCCTCATCTCCCAGTAGGGAGGGGAGCCTCCATTCAGCATGTTTTGGTCTTGGGGTCTCTGCTCATTACAGACAAGGAATCCGCAAGCCACTCACAGCTATGAGGATCCTGTACCTGCTCCTGGTTGCCCTCTTCATGGTGGTCCAAGGAGTTGCAGGTAAGGTGTGAAGGATAGAGGGATAGAAATGAGAGAACGAAATGCCTCACTGAAATCAGTTTTGATCATTTTCACATAAAATCACTCTTCTCTTTGCACTGCGCAGGGCAGCACTTCTTTCCTAGACCTATAGATACTTGCTACACCCGAAATGGATTGTGCATCCCAGGGATATGTCGACATCCATATTACTGGATTGGAACATGTCATAACGGAGATTCTTGCTGCAGAAAGTATGTAGAAATACAGGAAACACTTTGGCATTTATTGGTGTCCTCCTTTATCTTCTTTCCCGATCAACTTCTTTGAGGTCCACTCCTGACATCGTCCTTTCTCACTTCTATGGTGCTCTTTCTGCTGGCACAGCAGGTCCTCAGGGGGCTTTCCCATTCCAAGCAGACAGATCCCGAAAGAGAACATCACCATGGAAAATGTACTGGTGGATAACCTAAGACTCTCTCTTTTTCATCGTGCAGGGGGTGGTGAGCCTGGTGACATCTTCTGCATTTGGGAACTGAATTGCTTTTGAATCACCCTGATCTCATTGCGCCTGGTGGTATGGGCTCCTGCTGCAGTGGAAGACTCTTGAGAAATTCCTTTGCAAAGAAAAAAGCATCAGCATCTGAAAAAAAAAGGAGAACTAGGCATTACCACAGAAATTATTTCTTTCTCCTCTTTAATAAAATGAATTATCATGGCATTCATATGACTGAATCTTGGGTGTGTGTTCTATGGAACAAAGGGATGTTTGCTAGCACTGCTTGCATGAGAAGCAGTAGTATAAAGTTAACTTTCAGATCTAGACATTTCTTCACATTTTCCCAGCTGCATCCTGAGAAAAAAGGGAGATTATTGGTAGCCATGTTCCTGTATCTCCTTTGCAATGACCATAATACCTTTCCCAGGCACTAAATCCTCATCCATTTTGGGAGAGGATTTTCTTTTCATCAGATCAAAAACACAGGAGAAGTGAAAAGAAAAATAAATAGAATAAAAACTCACAAGCACCATCAGTAATCCACGCATCTGTAGATTGAATCTATAAATTTCCCTACCCCTGCAGAACAATCTAAGACCTGAATACTGATTCTTCTCTTCCCTACTCTGCTCATGAAGAACCTTAGGTCCTCATGCGTTGACAGTCCTCATGCTTTCCCAGGTGTTAAGAATGAAACAGGGTGGTTTTGGATCCTAGGGATAGAAAGAGTTGCCAATTAGCTTGAAATTCATTTTGGTCACCTGGAAAGGTATTGAAAGACAGAATAGCTCCCAGTATTGGAATCATCCAGGCCAGAGAGTTTGTATTATAAGCAATCATGATAATAAGACTCCCACTAAGGGGCCCGGGCCCTTGGTATCACCTATGCCTCTGCTTTGTCCATAGAGTGAATGGCAAATGCTCTCTGCCACAAAAAAAAAGTCCACAGGAGCAAATGATGTGGCTAAATCATCACAGGCTCTTGCCTGTCTGGAAAGTAGTCATGGTCCTCACTTCCTTCTCTAGGTCTGCTTCCTCCAGCCAAAGTTTCCTGTTAGCATCAAGGTCTGGTTCTCCTCTGCAAACCAATCTCTCTGTTGATTTTATGGATGTTTGTGTGCAGTTGGCACACATTCTGCTAGTTTGCAGGATGCTTTTTGAAGGTATTTTGGTAGTTTTGACTGAGATGTCAGGGACTATATCCCTGGTTTTTGTCTCTTTTTTTTCCCCTGCCACTGTGGTGTAACCATATAGAAAATAGCAAGATATCCCTGCACGCTCCCCTCAGAAGACCCTGGAGTCATTCAAGAGATTTCTCTGGTGAGAAGACCTTGCACAAGTGATCACCAGGAATCTTTTTGGTGACCTCAGAGCCTCAATACTGCAACAAACTAGAAACGGAGTGTAAAAAGGGAGACCAGTAAATGTATTTCCACAAGCTAGAGATGTGCAATAAAGTGATTTGCACATTACCTTCCTAGGAACAGTTGCTGAATGTGTACACAACTATACATGTTCAAATAGCATAACAAAACTGAAATGGATTTGTTTCCTAATAAGTTGTTGGGTGGGTTAGGAAGGTGTCAACACATATGAAAACTCCATAGGCCCTGTTAAAACTACAGCTTACTTTTATAGTGCTCTATGGGATGAATGGTTGTATCATTACTGTTCTTCAGTTTACAAGAAGTGCTGTAATTCATATTGTAGCGCAATATTTGCAGTTTTCTCATATTTCATTATTGCCACTTCTGCATCCTTTCCAGAATTTTTATTGCAAATGCTTGTTCTCTAGTCAAAAAATGGGGTGAACTGTTTCTTTCATTAGCTATAAGGAAGAGCAATAAAAGTAGCTTAACTTTGGTTCTTACCTTTTGGACATCTCAAGTTCTGTGAGATCATTCCCGCCATTTGTCTCCAGAAAGTATATTTCAGCTCATAGATATCCTTTCTTTAAGAAGTCTTGGGCTAGCATGGCCTATGCAAATGAAATTTTAAGCCATCTACAAGCAACTTCTGATCTCATGCTATCATTCTCCTTCGTTAGTCTAGATAACTACATGATTAAAGCTGTCAAATGGATTAGACTCTTCTTATACATTGCTTAAAGTTTTTGAAAATATATCCATTCATTACTGGCTGAGATGATCTGTAAATGGAAATAAAGTGAGTTTTTTTTTGTAATTATATACAATACATCCCTCACAAATCCCTTACACATATAAAACTTCATCTAAACACTAGCAATCCTCCTTTTGTTGGATCTAATTTTGTCACTCTTACAGATCTGCTAGAACTGTGCAACTCTCTCTGATCTAATGAAGTCTAAATTTCCATATTGCACAGTCTGCAGTGCTATCAAAATACTCTGCTCTCCTGTGCATCAATTATGATTTATAACTAGAATAACTAAGATGAAGTTACTGCAAGACTGAGGAACAGCCTGTGGTTAACCAGACAACCAACTGTCACTATTGGTCAATTTAACTCCACTTTGGAGCATACGAAAACATCTGCTCTTTGGTAAACTGTAACAGCTCAGCTTTTTGTTGTTCCAAATCTTCTGCCTATGCCTGAATATAATGACTAAGATAACCAGAATTTGTATTGCAATGAAAAAATCACCCTCTTAAAGTGAGGAATGGAACAGCAGACAGGTATTTGATATATAAGCATTTTAAATATTATTTAAATTACACTGCTAGAAGACCTCCCAAATCTCTGTTATTTTGAGGAATAAAAACCAACAAACAAATAAACCACGATTAGGAGCACAGCCTTCCTTTCACACTTAAATGCCTTAACAGATGTGCTAGATAAAGAGCCCCTACTTCCCTCCTCTCTGGAACATGACCTTGTCATAGCTGCCTGATGATCATTGTGATCATTATGATAACGATCAAAAGGACTGAAAGCCATTGCTCTTCATGACACTCTGAAGAGTATCCCACACATCTCAGGCCATGCCAATGGTCTCTCTCCCAGTTCTTGTGGTCTAAGAATCAGAGTATTATGTAAAAAAAAAACAGATCATATATCTCCTTTCCTCCAAAGTGGGATGGGTGACCTAGATCTGAAATAGATGGAGGAGGTTGTCATGAGCAGTGAATTCCTGAGACTTTCAGTGAAGATAGGGGATCAATAGGATCTTCTGCAGGTACCTAAGTTCAATGAGAGAAGAAAATAATAGAAATACCTTATTAAACAGACTAAAATTTTTCACGAGGGATGTATCTCCCTTTGCATTGGATATAGGAAGAAATTAGAAGGTATTTTGGGAAAGGAGGATTACTTACCTAACACAAGAAGCCAAACACTTGCGAGGCAGTGCCCGGTTTAGCTGAACTGGATCCCACGTGGTTTCCTGCTCAGATTCCTCAGAGTAAGGAATGTGTAGCTGGTGCTACCATGCTCCAGGCATTAGTCAAGTCTAAGCGCAAAAAGCGCTGTAGACAAATGTTCAGACTGTAAGGGCAAAACACTGATGTGTTCCTCTAGCTGTACAAAATTCATTTGTCTCTTCCTCATAAGAACAGGGATGAAATCCTTCATTCTGCCTCCATCCTGCAGTCAGGGATGGAAAGGTTTCTCGCCTCCAAATCCACAAGCAGAAATCTATATGAAGCTGATATCTGTATCTTTCTCTTGACTATTAGAAAACATCTCCATTCCTATCCTTCTCCTCCTATTGTCCTGCTACACCCAGAAATAACCCAAGTCCTTCTTTCCCAGGACATCCTGCACTTCTCCCTCATGCCATCTCTTTCCCCAAGACCTTGTCCAAGCCTGGACAAACCCTGGTGTTTCTGTGCATGCTGCTTGGAGTCCATATGGTAGGTTGAAGATACATCCTAGAGATTTTCTCTTCTCAAGGCTCATAAGCTCTGTTCTTTCCTTCTCTCTTCACACTAATGGCATAGAGAATGCCCACTTTGGACCAGTATGTCTGTTTCTACCCAGCTTCATGGTAATGATGGTGATGACCATACGATATTTATAAATAGAATTGTCAAGAATACCCAGAATTAAGACCATGTCCTTGATATAACTTGGACATAGAACCATGGGCATAGTAAATATTATTTTTTTCTCTGTGCTTCCCCAAGGAATCAGATTGAGCAACGATAACAGTTGGTAGGTCAGTGAACCACAAAGACTTGGCAAGTTGTGAAGTAACTACAACTTATGTTATTTTTTCTCCTCCGTCTTCTGCTTTATGACTAGGAGTTGACAGACAGGAAATTGAACTAAAACTTTTTTATATACTGCAAAACCAGGTAATTCTCAAAAATAAAAACAAATCAAAAAGTTACCTCAGGAATAATGGAATAAATTTAAGGGAAAATATTCCTAGGCATTTTCATATGTACATTTATAAATATGTGTCTGTATACCTGATTCTGGTCAGATCAGAAATCACCAAAAACACGGGTCATTTTTTTGATGCATACTTAAGAATTTTTATTAAACTATGGGAAAAAAAACATATTATCAGTAGTTAAATTAAGAGGTCAGCAAAAAACGGAAATTGACCTGTAGGCCATGATGCCACTTGTAGAAAGATCTTGGTTAATTAAAGCCATCATTATTTCACATGAAATGTAGAAAAATCCTTGTCATTCAAAATATCAGAAGTATCATATGTTCTTACAATGTAATTCAGGAGTCATGCATTAAAACAATGAATAAATAATGTTTTGCTGACTTAAGTGAGATGCAAGCTAAAATATGAATAAAAATAGTGGTGGTGTCTTTGCGTACTTACTGTATATGACTATGTCAGTTAGTGACTACAGGAAACGACAGATCAGTAGATAGAACAACAGTAGATATCAGAGACTATGTGGAGGCTCTTCACATCATCATTATATAGATTTACAGGTTTAAGTTGGATTAGATTTTTCCATTAAAAAAAATAAAACAATGAAGACTGGAATGGATGCAGGAAAGGTCATCTGGTCTAGCCGTCCCCTCAAAGGAGACGATATAAAAGTTAGACCATATTTCTCAAGGCTTTGTCTAATTGAATTTGGATATATCCGTGGATGGAGATCCTACTTGTGTTTATTGTGGAATGAACAGATGAGAGTCCTATGAAGGCCAGAAGTACAACGAGGTTAGCTGGAGTCATGGAGAACTGCTCAGCTGGGAGCTCTGCAACCTGAAGGTACTGAGGCAGCTTCTGGCACTGAGCTTCCCTGAGCTGCTATGTCTTCTGTTAGCTTGAGGACATACAAGGAACACGATCACTATACACCCATCCTATTTCTGGACATTTTATACCCTTTACTGACCATGACAGGATGCAAGCCAATGGAGCTTTGTTTTAGCTTTACATGTCCACTCTGCTATATTCTATACCTATAGAAGAGAAAATAAAGTCGCTGAGAATGCAAAGCACTCAGATGGTTTGTATTGCAGTAGGTTTATGTTGCTCCTAACCAGAAAGAGCTCAACGAATGTCCCAAGATGTTTGACACACACCACAGTGGCCTAACGTATCTTACACAAACTGGAGTGTCACAAGAGGTATTGCATGAAGCACCTGGGATTTTCCAGAAAAGCTGCAACAGATCCAACAAGAAGCCTTGCGTTTTCATTGGAAAAAAAGAGAAACAATGTGATGCTGGTTGTATCAAAAGACACCAACACAGGGGTCACTTTTTGATTGGCTAAAACGTGCTGGCTGTGAAGAGAAAGCAGTTGCACTCTTTGTACCAAATAGGTTATAAGAGAGGGTCTAGGCTCCACCATCAAAGCCCTCTGGAGAGAAGAGACCAAGAACACGTCTTGTTTTGGCTTGTGGGATCACCTGATACCTGGTAATGTTTCACTTATTTTCAATCTTTCTTTTAATGTGTGAGGTTGTTTGCTTTTTTTTTCCCTCAGGAAACTCTTTCTACATTACTGACCTGAATCCATAGGTTGAATTTGAAATGGAATCTAAGTTGTCTACAAATTACACAGGTTGAGTAAGTAGTTCATAAAAGTACCAACACCTAGAATGTGGTAAAGATCCTATATTTTACTAACTCCTGGGAAAAAAATCCAACTTTTTCAGGTTACCTTAGAAAGCAAAGAGGCCTGTCATCTAGAGAAATGAATGTTGTCTTGCAGGAAATTAGAAGATGTTTCATATCTAGGTTAAGAGCTTTATTTCATTTTCAGAATGAAGTTAATTTTGTCTTCTTGTTTGTCTTTACATTTTCAGAAGTATAAAAGTTTGTATAAACGTCTAACCCTAATTTACTAGGATTTTAACACAATTTCAAGGCTCTATGCACCACCAAACATTCCATTGCAGAAATATAATATTTCATTATGATATAAATTACTGCCTTGCTAAAGAGAAAGAAAAACAATTGCAACAAAATAGAAGATTCACTAAAACCAAGATATATTGCATTAACTACTGCTCCCTTATCCATAAGTCCCCTTTTAGGCTACATTATCCTCTTTTGCTGACATTAGTTGCATTAATCATTGGCTTTTTCAATGAGGCAATAAATGCTTGCTTTTCAGATTTCATTTCCAAGATCAATTGTGAGATATTTGATTGTATGCTTCCATTGAAGAACTGTTGCTTATATATTAAAATTGAAGATTTTGAGCAAGTTTGGTTTAGCTGATATTTCTTGATAAACTTTAACATTCCAAAATGAGCATTTTTTAACTCCTTTTTCCTCAAGATTATAAGCTTGATTGTATAATGGTTTTTATACTTCATTTTTCTTAGCATTGTTTTATATCACATAAAACACCTAACTAAAAATAATGCCCCGTCATTTGTTGAAAGACTATTTGAAAAATGGGAGAGAAAAAACGAGCAATCAGACAATTAAAATAATTTATTAATCATATATCCAAAAAGCATATCACACCCTACATATATATATATATATACACATACATATTATATATATTATATTATATTATGTTATATTATATTATATATATTTTATATATATATACACACACACATATATATTTCCTCAGGATGCTCTTATGGTAGTCATGATGCTCTGTGGGTTATACTGGTTATTTTTAAAAGGTTTTAGAATAAGTAGTATATTTTCAATTAATATTGCATTTGCACAGCTCTGATACCAAGAACTATCAGTCATATGCCTTTCTTGGTCTTCTTCCTTCCAGTGATACAGTTAATCTACAGTAATGAGGATCCTTTACCTACTCTTTTCTTTCCTCTTCTTGGCCCTCCAGGTTTCTCCAGGTAAGGCAGAAAGGGTGCAAAGGGATGTTAAGGAGGAAGTTTCTGTGATCCTCTAGTTAAACTCCCTGGAATGTTTTCCTTGTTCATGGTTAAAGGTAGTAGAAACTGAGCAGCAGTTAGTAAAACAGCCCGCTCAGTGCTTCTGCTGTTCTTTTTTTCCCTATGGAAATCCTTTCAAAGATGGAGAAATTGAGGCTACTGAAAAAAAAAAAAAAAACAAAAAACATTCCTCCCTGCTGATGTTTTTCTGCGGAGATCATGTAAAATCTCAAGCATTAACCTCCCAAGCTTGTGTCTGTGGGCCATGTGCTTTGGGTAGTGGCTACTCAAAAGCAAATATGCAGATAAAAATGAAATCTGGCCATACGTTATCAAATAAAAACCATAGATTAGAACTTTCGAGAGTATGACTCTTATTCTCTAAGCACACAGACCTTGAATCATATTGTAAGCAGCCTTTCCCTGTTGGCTGCATCATTCCCCAACTCTGTTTCAAGGTCAGGTACTCCATCTCCACGGCCACAGAGCTTGCGTTTGAGGTAGCTACAGTGACCACTCAACAGGGNAGACCTTGAATCATATTGTAAGCAGCCTTTCCCTGTTGGCTGCATCATTCCCCAACTCTGTTTCAATGCCACAGAGCTTGGGTTTCAAGGTACTCCATCTCCATGGCCACAGAGCTTGGGTTTGAGGTAGCTACAGTGACCATTCAACAGGGTAGACATCTGTTGACCACCTAGATATTTATGAGACTGACTTCTTTCCTAAGGAAACAAACAAACAACAAAAAAACTGTCATTGGAACACAAGATTCCATGTAAAACTGAGTGTGCGTGAGCACGATACTTGGGATGTAGGGAGGGATAATTCTGTGAAAGTACCTCCTTTTAGATAACCAAATTCTTGTAGATAACCTCCTTTTAGATAACCTCCTTTCAGGTAACCAAAGGATTCCACTCTGCAAAGTGTAGATCTACTTGGTGATGTTCCATCAGAGCGACAATCCTTAGGGAGGTTGGTGGTGGAGGTAGTCCCTTGCCTTTTATTTGGATAAGTGAGAGAAAACCATGCTCTGAGCTAGAGCCGTCTATGGTGCAGCTGCACAGCAAGTGATCACAAATGTTCACAAATGATTCTGGTTGCAGGGCTGTCTTCACCCCGGCGGGACATGTTTTTATGTAGGAAAGGAACCTGTCATTGGGGATCATGTCCTGTCCACTTGGTTAAGGTTGGAAGTTGCTTTGGGTTCCGCTCCTGCTGCAAGTGGTGAGTATGAGGTTCATCAGGATTCACCAGCAGTATGAGCAGGCAAATATATTCTGCTCACATCCTCATCCCCAAGCTGCAATTTAATGTTCAGACTGAGTATAAGAAAAAACTTATAGTGTGAGGATGTGCAAGTGCTGGAGCAGGTTGTGAGCAGAGCTCGACAGCACTCTTCTTCCTCAGATGTGTCCCCATGAAATGCCCTGGCAAGAAGGGCAAAGTATGAATGGAAATATTATCCCTGTGTTCAGTTCTGCTTGACCCCTTAACAGCCCCTCCAAAATATCTGGGTTTGGTATTTCCAGAGCTGAAGAGCTGGGTATATGGGGAACAAACCAGGGATTTTTTAGTTATACTGCAGGGCAAGCACACGCTTAAGTGCAATTAGCTGTGTGCAAAAAGCATATTTGAGTGTTGTAAAAAAAAAAAAAAGTATCTTACAAAAGATAGCCTTAGCCTTAAATTTTAACTCAGGAGAGCATGCATTGGCCCCAATATTGAGGGCTACTGATGGAATTTCCTGCTCCGCCTGGAACAGGATGAAAACATTGCTTCTACTCACAGATAAGTGCTGTACAAAGGCCTGCCCCAGGTGACTTCGGTCAGTTACCTGTCTGCTACAAATGACACTGGGTGTAAATCCAGCAGGAAAACACGAATGGACTGAAAGTAGGGAAGGAATGAAAATATGAAGATCTGATTTTTATTTCTTTGTGTAGGCCATGGGATGTATAAAATCTTCGTGGATTGCCCACTCAAGAGCTCTGAAAACTGCTTCTAAATCTAGTAATTCTCTCTGAATCTCCTTACGGCTAAAACCATGGGATATGGATACAACAAAGTCTCAAGCATCTGTCCTTTCATACAAAAAGAAAAGCTTTATGAAGATTGGCAAATCCAAGTGCATTAGGTATTGTGTTCCTGCTTTTGAATAAATTGATGTTGCTTAGCATTCATATTGCTGAAACATGGCTGTTTGTTGCAGGGTATGGGAGGTGATGATTCTGCTTGGGTTTTTACACAAAAAGTCCATGGAGTAAAAAACACTCACACTCACTCAACAAAGCACTGTCAGTGAGAAGCAGTTTCAATGTAATGAGTAGATACAGTCTCCAGGACTCTGTTCAACACAGTTTAGAATCACCAAAGAATCACAGCTATGAAAAGGCTAATTAATTAATTAGCTGAAGTAAACAAAATCTTTCAGGATATCAGAATTACTCAGTACATAAGAGGTTAAGTCTTCTATTTGAGCACATTGGAAATCACGTAAAATCTAAAATCCGTATTAAAAAATGATCCCTGCTTCTGCTTGCAGAAAAAAATCTGCAAGTTATCTGCATTATAGCATTTCTAATCCTACTCGGTAAAATAGACAAGATCTTATTACTAAATACTAAATAATGATATGTAGTTACTAAAAATACCAGTAAGAATGGCAAAGTTGATTGAGATTCAGTTAGCTTGTAAATAACTTCTTGCAGAAGAAATACTCCAAATATTTGCTGAATTTGGTCAGACATTTCATGAAAAACACCAGTAGTATGGGCAGGTGGTTCTCAGAGCCAGGCCTGTGCTTCCACAGCTCCTTTGAGCAATAATAATAAACACTACATGGCTATTTGCTGTCACCTTGATGGTTTCCTGATAATTTTACATTGAGTAGTAGTAGGCTGCCTTCCTGGGGCACAGCCGCTCTGTGAGGCTCAGTGACCCTGTCTCACCTAGAAGAGCACAGAAGCGCAGCCAGGAAGGTGACCAAGTGCGCTCCAGTTTATCAAGGAGACAACTTTTTACAGCCCCAATCTGCGCGGAGCAGAAAGGAAGGCGCATGGGGAAAGGGCACATGCTCTGGGGAAAGGGAGATCACTCCCATACACACAACCAGCTCACATGCACACAAGACAGCCACAAGCCTGGGGGCTCTTGGGGGAAAATGGCTTGTCACGGCTCCATGAGCAAGGTTCAGCACACGGGTCCCGGTCCCACATGGCCTTGGGCTTGCTGGAGCTCGGCTTTGTCTTCCATGGGGGAATAGGAAGAGTTTCACACACTGTAAACACCCTGGGCTCTTTAGACAAGCAGCAGGTCACAGAGTTGATCCTGTGGCTGCTCCACACATGTCTTTCTTGCACCCCACAGTCCTTCCAGCAGCCGCCCAGACCCAAACCTGCAGGCCTGGTACTGAGCTTGCTCTTTCCTACCCTTCCCTGTACATAGGCAGAGCCCTGGGAGCCCAGGAGTAATAATAAACCCTGTATTTGTATATGTTATGAGAGCACTCAGTCCTCACTGCCTGTGTCACCCTCACAGAGAGGGAGAACCTCAGAGGAGCTGCCGAGGGTTCCAATTTCACCACAGAAGCAATTCTTTAAATACATACTCTGTTAAGAATACAGAGGGTGTCTACTTTTGGGGAAATTGTATCATCCTCATATGGTCAGCCAACTTGCATTCACACAGCTACTAAAAGCCTCTGTGGATGTTGGGTGAAGAACTGTTTTTTTTTTTTAATATCTCTTTAAAACTCGGATAGTGTAATTATTTTCTCCCAGGAATCCGGGACACAAGACAGAGATTCTTGGGGTATAAGGGAGCTGGAAGTGCCTTGGAAAAGGAGAGGAGAATTAAGAAGTGTCTGGAGGTGGAATAATAGCACAAAATATATTTGACTTTCAACTGTAAAATCATCAGCAGTTCCTCTGAAACTGGACATCAAGGTATTCTAAATAAAGAACTCATCAGATGCTTGATGACCATAATGCTTGAGGAGGAAGATGAGAGCTTGGATTCTGGAGAAATGGTGACCACCCTGAGCAGAGCACACAGAGAGACAATAGCACAGAGATATTCCACGCACTCAGGCTTTGCCTGACTTGTAAAGGCTGATTCACTGTGGCCTTAGTGATTACTAAGCCACTTATCTGCCCTCTCGGCCCTGCCTGGGGAAGTTCCGCACTGGGTGGTAGCACAGTACCTTGGGCTGTAAAGGTTTAACAGAAAGCCTACAATGACCAGGTTTGAGGATGAACCCTCCTGAGGATCTGCTCTAGCCCCATTGAAACAACCTGAGGGAAGTAGAGAGTGGTTTTGTCCCACCATCTCCAAACACCTGGAAAGCAGTGCAAGACACAACACATCCCAACATGCTGACAGGAAAGGGAATCCCTGAGCTCAGCCACCGTGGGGAACCTGAGGACCACAAAACCCTCAGCCACCCTCCTGCCCCACCACCAACCATCTGCACCTTCCACCAACTGCAATACCAAACTACACGGCTTTATTGAAGCAGGGATAAGCAGCTACTTTCCAGCTGACACAAGGCCCTCGGTGCGGTTGCTCCCACACACAAGTGCCCTTGCATCCCATCGGGAGCAGCGCTTCACCTTCCATTTTAACACGACTTGGAGACTGCAGAAGCTGGAGGGGGCGATGCCTTGAGGAGCTCTTTGAAGGATTGAGAAGCAAGGGGCAAGTGCTGCTCAGATGATCCAGAGTCTCAACCCCACACGCTTTAGGAAGAAAGCAGACAGTAGTGTCACCAGCTTGTAAAGTCTTCTTCACATTTCCCTTTCTCCCAGCCCCCTCTCCTAACTACAACACAACTGCAAGGGCACCTAAGACTAAATGGCCCAGAAGGAAGCTCCAGTGCTTACTGCAGATGACTCGGAGCTGTCTTTTGCTAAGCAGCTGCAGCCTCAGCTCCAAGGCTGTGAGTCCAAGCAGGACCTCAGCAGGGCAAGGGCTTGTCCCTCACACCACCCCAGGGACACCCATCACTCTTGACCACCATGGCCAAGCTTCTGCCAAGGCTGTGCAGGTCTCATGGGCTGAGGGCAGGGGGGAAATTCTGTCAGACTTCAGCCTCTTTCATCCCTCCCTGGGTCATCTGTGAGCACACATGGCCATTTCTCATCGTGCCCTGGGCCCTGTCTCACACCAGGAAGGAACTTGAGGTCTCCATGGAAACCCTAAGTAAGAGCGTGGATTTACAGAAAAACAAGAACAGTTTCCGCTTTGACATGGCAACATCATTTATAATTCTAGAACTTACCTTCTGCAGCAAAAGAAAAATCTTGAGCATTTTCCTTTGACAATTAAAGGGAACTTGCAATTTAAAAATGCACAAAAGCCATGTATGCTACGGCATTGCTTCTCATTTTTTACTCCATAGGAGACTCCTGCAGATCAAAAGAGTAGAAAATGATCTAGATTCAAGATTATTGTAAAGAATCTCTATATTGCAGAGGAGCCAACAATGCCCTGGCATGTTAGCCTCCCACCCAGACTCAGCATCAAACTAACAGTATCCACATCTTCAGAAGAAAGTTTCCCTGTCAGTGTGTGTGCGCACAGGGACAAACGGTGAAGAAGGGTAGTTTGGAGAGCGTGGGGCTTCATTTTGCCCTTTTCTGCCTTCTTCCCTTCTTACCTGGAGTGGCCTGGAGCAACAGGAGCAAGAAAGGGAAGAGAAGGTAGAGGATCCTCATGGCTGATGGCCGGCCCCGCACTCCACGTGGCTGCAAGGAGAGACACCAAGGCAACAAGGACATGAAGGACCCCCATTAGGAGACAGTAAGGATGATTATAGAATTACAGTCTCATGAACATCCTGGGAAGGGGAAGAATTTTGGGGGCAAAATACATTTTTTTTTTTTCTTTCTTATTTTTTTGTTTTTGTTTTTGTTTTTCTTGTCTTTCTCACAGATTTCCCTTTTGGTTTCTCAATACAGACTGGAGAAATTGTATGCATCTGTTGCAATTTCAGTCTAAACAACAGACAAAGAAATGTCAAAACTGCAGGCAGGCACTTCCCTTTGGAAGTTTTGGAAGCTCTGGAAGCTTTCAATGTAGTTCCAATGTAGTTACCAGTCAGGGGTATTGCTAGAGCATTCGCTCCCTCCCCCTGCCTCTCTTTCCCCAACGGCCAAAGCAGCAAAGGATTGCACAGCAGGAGACCCTTGTTTCAACACGGAACACAATGTCTAGAGTAGAACTAGGGGCAAGAAACGAGCAAAGCTTTTACTCCACTGGCCTCTCTCTATGCGCAGCTGTGTTCACCATCTGTCCTGGAGAGGACATGCCAGGCGGATGGGACTTGAACGGGGAGTAAGAATGGGCGGCCAACCTGGAAGAGACCCCGCAGGTACTTACCAGATCAGGAGTGCTCTTAGTTCAGAGTGTGTTTCCAAGGTGGTTTCCCAAGCCCACGACAAGCCACTTGTGTGCGCAAGCCCTTCAGCTCGAGGAGCTCTGTTTTGCCCACAACACCTTGGTTTTATACTCCTGCGGATGGGTGGGATGATGCGAATTCCTGGGTTGTCTGGCCAATGAGAAAGTGACCCATGTCCATGAGCCAAGGGACTGGTGGGCTGGTCCCTTTTCCCTCCCTCCTTCAGTGGGAGCAGATGAGGGGCCTCCTGGGACCTGTTGCAATCTCCACTGCTCTCCTCTCGCAACACGTCTTGTGACACCCCGCTGTGGTGGCACCGCAGGCACACTAACGGTGATGGTTTGGGATGAACCGTTTGGCATGGAGAAAATATATTTGTCTAGCATAGAGAAGATCTGGAACCCATTGAATAAACTGATATGATCCTGTCCTCTTCCTGTCCTTTGGGCTACCCCAGGAGTTGAGGTAGTGTGTTAAATGCAAGCACGTGCATTCCCTCTCTTGACCATTACAAGGCAAATTTCATTTGTGCCAAGATAATTATACATCTGACAGGGAAAGAATCTCCCGAGTGACTCTGTTGTGCAGCTTCAGGTCCCAGTTCCTAACGTTAAAGACCAATGTGTACCTTGACAGACTGTTGACTTTACCCTTGCAATCACTCAAATATCCAGCCCCAAAGCATTTTTTTTCCTCTTAATCTGTTTCCGATGAGAGAATCCCTGGTGTCATTTTCATATTCCTGACACCTCTGAGAGGAATTCTAGGGTCCTCAAGTCCCACGTTTTGTGTCACTCTCCCTTGCAGAAGGGAAGTTTATCATTGTGGTTTGCAGAAGCAACCTTGGGACGCACACAACAAAACTGTTGATCATTAGAAAGTCTTCACAAAGTGCTTTGTCCTACAAAGCACGATTTTAATGACCCTCTTCAAGACCAGCAAAAGGGCAGGTCATTTTTCTCAAATTAGGCTCTCTCTACTGCTCTTGATTAAGTGGAAATTCTCTTTTGCCTTTTCGTAAGTGTCAGAATGACACGGCATTTGGTGTTTGACATGTAGGAGATGCGCATGGCGGAAAGGTGCAATTGTGAATTTCCACTGCCCAAATCCCCTCTAGGGAACCACTGGGAGGCCAGGGAGCCACTAGTGGACCCCCAAAATCCTCAAGAGGCCATAGCCACTCAGGCACATAGCACAGTCCTGTTCTGCTCAGCAGGAACTGACACTTGTCTTAATGTCATGAGCAGAATCAAGTATGAGGCTTTGGACTTATGCTTATGTCCATGCTATAATGCTTCATGTTGATTCAGGAAGCAGTTTATTCAGCTGGATCAGGCAGGCTGCTTTTCTCACCCTTTCCTCGTGTCCCTCTCTTTCTTTGCAGAGCCACTAGGCAGATACAGGCATGCTTGTTATCCATGGGATGTCAAGTGAACAGAGTTGTTGTGACAGATGCAGCTGTTCTTGTAATGTTCCGAAGTAAGAAACCACTCAGTATTCTGAATATGATTTTCACATCANTCAGGCAGGCTGCTTTTCTCACCCTTTCCTCGTGTCCCTCTCTTTCTTTGCAGAGCCACTAGGCAGATACAGGCATGCTTGTTCTCCATGGGATGTCAGGGGGAACAGACTTCTTGTGACAGATGTAGGTGTTCTTGTAATGTTCAGAAGTAAGAAAGCGCACAGTATCCTGAATATGATTTTCACATTGCATATTCCTTCGCTATATAATCTCACTGGTGAATTGAAAAAGGGATTTTTGGGGGAAGTGGAGGAAGGGAGGAGATTAATTTAGTCACTCCTAGTCACGGCACAAGTGAACAACTTTGTGCATTGCAACTAGTTAGAATAAAACTACCACAGGTGGTGGATCTGCTGTGTCACCACAGTTGGGTGTCACAAGACGTGTTGAGAGGGGACAACGGTGGAAACTGAAGTAGGACCCAGGAGGCACCTCATGTTCTCCCACTGCAGGAGGGAGGGAGAAGGAACCCCCAGGGCTATAGATCAGGGACATGGGTCACTTTCTCACAGAATCAGAGAATCGCAGAATGCTTAATGTTGGAAGGGACCTCTAGGGACCATCCAGTCCAACCTCCTGCTCCAGCAGGGATACCCAGAGCAGGGGCACAGGGTGGCATCCAGGCGGGTTTGAAGATGTCCAGAGAAGGAGACTCCACAACCTCTCTGGGCAGCCTGTGCCTGGACTCTATCATCCTCACAGGAAAGAAGTTCTTCCTCACTTGGAGGTGGGACTTCCTGTGTTTCTACACACACCTGTTGCACCTCGTCCTGTCACTGGCCACCACAGAGAAGAGCCTGGCCCCATTCTCCTTACAATCACCCCTCAGGTACTTGAACATGTTGATAAAATCTCCTCTCAGCCTTCTCTTCTCCAGGCTAAACAGGCCCAGCTCACTTAGTCTTTCCTCATATGACAAATGCTCTAGTCCCTTAATCATCTTCATGGCTCTCTGGTGGACCCCTTCTCGAAGCTCAATGTCCCTCTTGAACTGGGGAGCCCAGAACTGCACACAATACTCCAGGTGCAGCCTCACCTGAGCTGAGTAGAGGGGAAGGATCACCAAAGGCGGTGATCACCAAGGGAGAATCTCATTGACCTGGGGAAGATGTAGCCCTGGCAATAAGCACGTTTCACCCTATATTCTGTCCTAGAGGAATATAAAACCAGGATGGTTGCAGCTTGGCCATCAAGGAGCCTCCTTTAGGGCAGCCGGGCAGTGATGGGGCTGTGGGGTGCGGAGGGGCACAGCTGCCTTCATGGCTCACAGCAAGGAGGGCTGGAGCAGGTGCCTGCCCAAGGGGGACAAACAACCCACTGCACAGAGCCATACGCTGCTGTTGACCAAGGGTCCAATGCCCAAGCCTGAAAGGAGCCGGACACAGCTCCCTGTCCTGGGAATGAACAGGGTGACTTTTTCCCACCATCTGGAAACACCTGGGAAGCAGTGCAAGACACAGCACACCCCGTCAAGCTGACAGGAAAGGGAAACACTCATCTTAGCCATTGTGAGGAACCTGAGGAGCACAAAACCCTCAGCCACCCTCCTGCCCAACCACCAACCATCTGCACCTTCCACCAACTGCAAAATCGAACTACACAGCTTTATTGAAGCAGGGATAAGAAGCTACTTTCCAGCTGATACAAGGCCCTCGGTGCGGTTGCTCCCACACACAAGTGTCCTTGCATCCCATCGGGAGCAGCGCTTCACCTTCCATTTTGACACGACTGGAGACTGCAGAAGCTGGAGGGGGCGATGCCTTGAGGAGCTCTTTGCAGGATTGAGAAGCAAGGGGCAAGTGCTGCTCAGATGATCCAGAGTCTCAACCCCACAGACTTTAGGAAGAAAGCAGACAGTAGTGTCACCAGCTTGTAAAGTCTTCTTCACATTCCCCTTTCTCCCAGCCCCCTCTCCTAACTACAACACAACTGCAAGGGCATCTAAGACTAAATGGCCCAGAAGGAAGCTCCAGTGCTTACTGCAGATGACTCGGAGCTGCATTTTGCTAAGCTGTTGCAGCCTCAACTCCACGGCTGTGAGTCCAAGCAGGACCTCAGCAGGGCAAGGGCTTGTCCCTCACACCACCCCAGGGACACCCGTCACTCTTGGCCACCATGGCCAAGCTTCTGTGAAGGCTGTGCAGGTCTCATGGGCTGAGAGAAGGGGGAAAATTCTGTCAGACTTTGGTCTCTTTCATCCTTCTATGGGTCAGTTGTGAGCACACATGGCCATTTCTCATCGTGCCCTTGGACTCTGCCCCACACCAGGACGGAACTTGAGGTCTCTATGGAAGCCCTTAGCAGGGGCATAGCTTTATAGACAACGAGAACAATTTCTGTTTTAGGATGGCAAGATCATTTTTAAATCTAGCACTTACTTTTTGCAGCAAAAGAAAAATCTTGAGCATCTTCCTTTGATAACAAAAGGGAAATTGCATTTTATAAATCCGCAATAGCCATTTATACTACGACATTCCTTCTCATTCTGTGGATCAGAGGAGAATCCTGGAAATCAAAAGAGTAGAAAACGAGCTAGAATCGGAATATTGTAAAGAATCTCTATATTGCAGAGGAGCCAACAATGCCCTGGCATGTTAGCCTCCCACCCAGACTCAGCATCAGACCCACAGTCTCCACCTCTTCAGAAGAAAGTTTCCATGTTACTGTGTGTGTGCACAGGCAGACGGTGAAGAGGAGCAGTGGGAGACCCTGGGGGTTCATTTTGCCCTTTTCTGCCTTCTTCCCTTCTTACCTGGAGTGGCCTGGAGCAACAGGAGCAAGAAAGGGAAGAGAAGGTAGAGGATCCTCATGGCTGATGGCCGGCCCTGCGCTCCACGTGGCTGCAAGGGGAGACACCAAGGCAACAAGGACACGAAGGGCCTCATGAGGAGACAGTAAGGGCGATTATAGGATTACAGCTTCATGATCATCCTGGAAGCGTGTTTTGGGCAGTATACATACTTTTGGGTTGTTTTTTGTTTTCATTGTCTTTCCCACAGACCTCCCTTATGGTTTCTCCAGCAAACAGACTGGAGAAGTTGTACAGGCCTATTGCAATTTCAGTCTAAACACCAGCCAAGGAAATGTCAAAACTGCAGGCAGGCACT
>VWPW01031671.1:2250-18713 GCA_013389825.1 Crypturellus undulatus | reverse complement strand
GAGTTGCCCGTTTGCAGCAGACACGGGTTTTTGTTGTTGNCGAGTTGCCCGTTTGCAGCAGACACGGGGTTTTGTTGTTTTTTTTTTTTTCCCTTTTTTTTCTCCTAAACTCCAGCCGCCTTCCTCCCAGGGAGAGGGGTTTGGAGGAGGGAGCGTGGACGTTTGCACGACGATTCCCTGGGTAGCTGCCTCTCCTCTCCTCCATGAACAAAAACAGACCCTCAGGGAGAAAGAGAAATATAACGCAGCCACTCCGGCTGAGCAAATTTCCCATGACATCAGAAACCACAAGGCCGAAGCTCATGCTAAAAAGGAGCGTGGGGAGACAGGAATCTCTTGGATTCCCCATCTCGGCTCAGCCTGGGGTTTGAACAACTAACCCCTTCCCTCCGCCGGCACGCGGGCCTGGAGCGAGGGTGGGAAAAGAGCTTCCAAACCAGATAGCTCTGCCTCCTGGAATGGAAGGAAGAAAGGCCGAGGAAGCCGCTTGGGGAAATCACGGCTGCCCTTCTGCAAGGTCTGCGCCGCATCCGCCTGCAACAAAGAAAGCGGGAGCGGAGCGAAAGAGGGGGAAACGCTGCTCGGAGGCCGAGGTGCTGTGATCCCGCTGGTCTCGGCGGGGCTGCAGCTCTGCCCGCTCCGAGTGGCTCCCGGGGCGCCGGGCTCCGCTTCCTCGCTGTGGTGCAAAGGGAATAGGGATGGTGGATGAGCCGCTGCTTTTCCTTGGAAAAGGGTGGCTTTTCCTCGAACATGGGAGGTGAAATGCATGGATACGCCAAGCCCAGCGCTCCCCGACGGGGCGTCGGGAAGTGCAAGGACGCGGCGGGTTGAAGGATGCACGTGGCAGGGGACGGGGCGCGAGGAAGCAGCCGGCCCCGCGTGAGCCCTCGTCTCCGCCTCGAAGCCGGGGGCGCAGAGAGGAGAAACGGGCTCCCCGCAGCCACAAAGCGGGAAGGAGCCGGAGCGAGGAAGCGCGAGCGAGGAGGCAGGAGCGCTGCAGTCCCGCAGTGACCCCAGGGGAACGCAGTGAGTCAGAGCAGCCATATTGAGCAGGAAATTACTCACAGACGCTGCGTTCCTGCCTCTCCGCTCCCAAGAGAATCGGCCTTTTGTAAATGGTTCCTCTGTCAGCAGCGGGGGGGAGGGGGACGGCTGAGGCAGTGCTTTCCTGTCAGCTCCTTCCCTTCCAGCCGAAACCCGAGCCCTCCCTTCCCAAACCTCCAAATTTAGAAGCCAGATTGAAAGCGAAATTCTTGCTGCCTGCCCTTGGCTCTTAAAGCAACACGGCCCCCCGGCCGCCCCGCGGCGACGGCTCCGGTTGGGAACGCCGGCGGGAGGCTGCTGCTGGCCTGCTGGGTGCTTAGGTTTCGGATGGATCCGTGGCGCTGGGTGCCCTTGGAGGACGGTGACGCTCAACGTGAGCGCCTCGTGGCACCCCAGCTCCTCTCTCCTACATTTACCCCGTGCAAACGCACCCGTCCTTCCCCTCGCAGCTCCATTCGCAGCTCCTATCGCATCCCGTGCTGCGGACGCGATCCCAAACCATCTCCATCCTCATCTCTACCTTGCCTTCTGCTCCAGAGCAGGGCGCTCGGGCCAAACCCCATGCTGGGAGGCAGCGGTAGGAGCCCAAATCGCAGCCAACACGGTGAACTTCGTCTTATTTTTAAAAATAATAATAATAAATTAAACATTCAGGTCTCCCAGCACCCAACCAATTTCCCAAGTGCAGCCCAGCCTGCGCAAGGGGAGCTCCAAGGGGAGCAGGTCAGTGGGTTGGGGCTGGACATCATCTTGCTGTTGCTTTAAGAGCCGGAGGTTTCAACATCCACGTGGCAACCCCGCAACACGGCACATTCGCATCCCTGCAACGTCACCCGGGGCCGAGAACAACACGTATCTGCTCAAGAGGATATTCTCTCAATTAAAAGAAAATAACCCAGCGTGTCAAAACAAGAGCTGCTCTTGGGTCAGCGGGATGTGCTGGACCCAGTGTGGGAACTGGAGGCATTGCTATCTGGCTAAGTAATGCCTGTAAAGGCAGGGACCTTCCAGCTGAAAAATTCTTAATTTAATAAAGTGTTTAATCCCATCTGGCTCCCTTTTTTTTCCCTGATACTTTGTTTATTCGCTGTGGATTTTGGAGAGAAAGCAGGCGTGGGAGAGGCTGTCCCAGCCCCACCTAGTGGTAGCAGCAATCTTGCCCGGCCTTTGAGAAGGAAAATCAAATTTTGAAATTAGAAAACAAAACTCTTTAAAAAAAAAAAGGCAGCCGCATTCCCATGAAAACACGCTGGAAACAGCCTGCGTTGGATACTCCAGGTTATTGCCATTCTTTAGTAGCTCCCGCTAAGAGGGAGAAAAAGCCGGTTCTCCTACCACCAGGTGGCACTGAGCAGCTCAGCGGAGGAGCCGTCAGTGACAATACAGGGTGGAAAAGGGAAAAAAAGAAGTGAAATCACATATTAAAAAAAAAAGAAAGGTACCGAGAAGCAAAGTTTTTGCAGGCAATGTGACTCGAAGCAGTGCTGTGGATTTTAAGCTTTACATGTCGTCTGCATACAGACTTTACATGTCGTCTGCATTTTCCACAAATGTCCCAATATTTATATTTTTCAGCTTACTGCACTCTGTTAGACCCGGATTAAAATAAATCTTGGAGCATCTTGGCTCCTGCTTGCAGTGAGGATGAAGCAAGGACAGATTTCCTCTCCTCATCGGTGTCTCTCGAGCCCGTGTCTCTTCACTAGCCACGGCACAATTTAATGCTGCGTAAAGGGTTAAATCCTGAGAGCTGCTCTGTACCAAAGCACTGTACCAAATTCAGCAGGACTTGGCACCTCCTGGGGTTTGGGCCAACAGCTCCTATGGATGTTTGCTACATGGAAGGCTAAATTCGTACTCTGAAACCTCCCTTCTCATCTCATCACCAACTTAGGGAGGCGAGGAGGGGAAAAAGCAAACGGAGCGAAGGGGAAGAGCTGCACTCTATCCTTCAAAATTCATCACATCAACGCCTTCTTGCCAGAGACAAGAAATCCCTCACCAGAGCGGAGCATGTGGTTCTTGCTCTGCCTGCCCAGACCTTGCAGTAAGGGGGGGCAGGAAAAACAGTCAGGTCATTCACTTTGGCAGAGGGCAGGAAGCTGCGAACTCCTGCATTTAGAAACACTGCCCGTGGCTGGCAACGCACCAAAAATCACCAGTCCCTCGCCCAGAGGCCCTAGAGTCCTTGAGCAAAAACATGGTCCTGAGGGTGCTGCCAGTTGGGTGAAATTCAGCACCGTTTCCTCTTAATGGTTTACAGAAATGCACATTTTTTTTTTGCAACTTTTATGGCAGAGACTGGTCAGATCTGGAAGAGACCAAGCTGTGTGGAGGTTTTCGAGCCTGCTGTAAGGAAGGGAAAGCTCACAGCCTGCTAGGCAGGGTGGAAAGGCTGGAGGGAAGGGAGGTTATTTTGGCAGGCACAGCCATTTTGCAGCTCCTGCTTTATCTTCCTAGCACACATGCAGGCACCAGTCTCCTCCATCTGAGTTCCCACTGCCTGATCCAAATGATGATCCAAGGTTATTTGTTTGCTCTTGTTAGAGCTCCCTTCAACAGCAATCCACAGCCCATCTAGCTTCATTATACTTTTCTCTCAACATCCCTATTCAACTCATTCAAGGAGAGTGTCCCAGACATGCAGCAACAGCTCATCCCCACAGTTCCATGAGAGCAGACAAACAAGCAAAGGAGGAAGAGAAAACCACACCTAGAGCCTAGTGTCTAGGATCAAGAGAACTTCCCTATGAGACAAACTTCCCAGACCTCACCTCTGTAATGAAGAGGATGCACTCCAGGAACATGAAGTCCTTATGGTTTTCATTTACCACCTTCTCATCAACAAAGTGCCGAGGCTCCAGATTTGGATGGTCTGAAGAGTAAAAGAAAATAGGAAGTAACCTATAGAGCACCCCTCTTCCAAGGCCAAATTCAAGCAGTCAGGGCTTTTGAAAGCAGAAAACATTTTTTTTTGAGCCCCAAGCAAACTCTTTCACTATAAGATACATAATATGGATACGTTTATGTTTAAAAATTATTGGCAAACCTCATCAGTCCTGTAACCAAGACTAGTGGGACAGTGGGCAGGCTGGAACAGCAAGAGATTTCTATTATTACCTATTAGCTGAGAACTGCCCCATATGAAGGGTAGAAATTGGAAGTCGTCCAAGCCCCACACACCCTGGCTGCCAGCAGGTTCCATCCTGTAGGTCTTCTGCAGCTTTCGCATCACTTCTAGGTATCTAAAACAAAAGGGGGAAAGAAGAGCTAAGGCAAGGCAGTTTTTTGAACCAAGCTCAGGTTTCTCCCTTCATGGAACAAGAGGGAGATGAAAACAGAGAGACCCTCCACCTTAAAGGGCCTCAAGCTCATTTTTTGACTCACCAAAGAGCCCAATTCAGGCTAAAATCATCTTTTATACTGAATTCTCTAAGAAAGCAAGTGCAAGAGGTTTATATTATCCATAGAGTCTTAGGCTTGCGCAGATTTTTCTCCATTCCCACTGTAATTTGAGAATATTGATACTTCACTCTCCTCCAATAACTTCCAGAAGAGCTCAGCAAGCTTTCCACTGCATGGCAACTGCTACTTCAATTTTTCAGGTGGAAAACTCATGCAAGGAAGAACCACTGAGGGAAATCATTTCCACACCACCAATCAATTCTATATCTGGGATTAGATCTCTGGACTCCAAATGCCCATTCCACTGGTTTCATCACTACCAACCCCACCTCCTGGGTTGGGAATACATGTAAAGATATAGTGGATGCCTGCCAGTTTCATAGATTTTTTTTAATGCTTGCAGAGACATTAGATCATCTGGTCAGACGTTCCAGTCTATCACAAACCACAGAACTTCATCCAGATACCTCTGAAGAGCTTGATAACTTGTGTTCACCTAAAACAACTTTCCAAAAAGATATCCAGCCTCTAACAGAAAAGGTGTCACCACACTTTCTGGAGATAGTTATAATGAGTAACAATCCGTTCTATTAAAAAGTACATCTGCTTCCCAATTTGAAATTATCTACATTTGTATTCAAACAGGGTTTTCTTGCTCTGCCCCTCTTCCCTAGGACAGCATGCTTGTCGGCGCTCGTGTTCTGTTACACATGCACCTTTGCAGAAGGATCTTGATTTTCCCAGACCATATCCTAGGAGGAAAGTCTTCCTACAATTTCTTACTTCCAAATGGGTGCTGACCAGAAAGGGAAGAAAGGGCACACAACCTGCCCAGACCACAGGGAGAGACTGATGTACAGAACAAGAACATCTCAGACATCTCGGACAGTTGGAAGGGGACACTGTCAGACCTGGCCCCTAAACAACCCTCCTCTATCTCACCTGTTAAACACTTTGAAGACAATGGCCATCTGGTCATCCACTCTGAGAACGCCGATTTTGCAGAGGCAGCAGAGAAAAGCCGCAAAGGCAGCTTCGTGCCCTGAAGTTAAAAAAGATGGAGAGATATGACACAGGTGTCTCAATTCCTGGGACAAACTTTGCGTAGGCACCACAGTGGCTCTTTGGAAATCACAACAGCCACGTTCCCAGGGCAAAAGCTCCAGCCAGCTGTTCCTAAGGTGCTGACATTTCATTCCCACACACCACCCAGCCAAAGTGCCCTCCAGGCATTTGTAAGATCACTCTTCACTGGGAGACAGAAGAAAGTTTTTGAGGAAAAGCAGCTCCAACACTGGGTGTGCTGGGAGCAACCAAGGCCTTTCCCAGGAGCTTGGCACTGCAAGGGAAGCAGCGCTCTGCAGAGCTGCTCTGGAGAAGAGACCAGGTCTCCTCCTGCTTCAGACCTCTGTGTCAGAGGGATGCAGGTGCCAAGCCAGTGCTGGGAACAGTCCCTCCCACAGGGCACCAGGATCAGTGGCTGCAGCTCTGCAGCTCCATCCTCCAGCCAACAGCAAGGAGAAAAAGGCAGCCAGCAAACCCAGAGCAGTGTCCTTCACTGGAAAGGACCATAGAGCAAGGGAGATGCAAGACAGGCAGATTTGCTCTATGAGGAAACGTAGCTGCCAGTGCATGAACAAACTGCACCTATAGCTCAACCACTGGGGAGATCTAGGACATGGGCCCCTGGCACAGGACACACAGGAGGGGAGAAAAGACTGAATTTTATCCCCTAAACTGTCAAAATCCCAGGCACTAAGTCCCTTTCCAAGGCCAACATCTCCCCCTGGTGCCAGCGAGATGTAGCTCTCCACAAGGCACGGCTCAGCCTCCCCACTTCAACCTCTTAACCTGTTTCCAAAGTTGTGTTTCCTTGCTCCCTCATGGCAAACCCACAGCTCTTGCTGAGGACACCCTTCTCAGCACCCCTGCTCTCCAGATGAAGGGGCAGAGCGTGGAGTAACCACGTGGTTTCACACCAACATTTCTGGATTTACATCTATGTGAAGGCAGGGTGTTTACCCCAACCTGCAATTTCCTATTTTCTCAGATACAAAATGTGTCTGCACTCAGTCTTTGAGCGGTGATGCTACTCCGAGGATACACCAGAACTCAAACCAGAACCTCTCACTGAACACAAATTTGTTTCCCACTCTAGTTCAGTTTCATACATTTTATCCCTCCCAACTGCCTATTGCAGATCAGCTGTGCAGCTCCTCAGGTTCACCCCAGAACAGCTTGCAAGGCTGGATTCATGCTCCTAGACCACTCTGAGGTGCTTGGATGAGACATGAGCAGGGTGTCAGAGCTCTAGTACACCCCAGTTTCCAGCACCAGCTCTGCCCAGGCCCCATTCAGTCAGAGTCCACACCGGACACAGGCTAAGGAGGCCCAAGAAGCAACTTCTGGCACTAAAAACAGCAGCTACAGTTTGTTTAAATAAAGTCAGCATGAGGCTCCAAAGAGCAGCTGCCCTTGGAGCGCAGCCTGCGTGCCGGGGTACCTGTGCCGTAGTCAATGCGGGTGGAATTCCCCACGGATTCCTTCAGGTACAGCGCTACCTCCGGCGCAGCATCAGCCAAGTGCTTGGGGATCACTGCTGCCACCAGCTTTTCTGCTTCCTGAAAGACATAAAGGAGCCTCTCGAGTGAGCACAGATCTGCTGCAGGCCCCGAGAGCAGGTTGTCCTCTGCTCACTGATGCACTCCTACAGGACATAAACTATCCTACTAAATAATTGACCTCCACAGAGCAGGTTAGGGACATCTCTGTGTGATGCTTACCCTGAACATACGCAGCCTGCAGCAAAAAAGAGATTTCAGCATCCAGGCACATCAGCCCAGTTACCCACAGAGCCATCTCAGAGCTGAAAGAGCCAGGGAGCTCCCGCAAGCACCCCAGATTCTGCCTCTGCCACTTCCCCAGCTCAGTGCAGGGCGAACGCTCCAAGCTGAAATAAGGCACTTTTACAACCTTCCTCTGATCATCCGTGTAACCTAATGGCTAGGGGACACAATGAGAAGTTGCAGAGCACAGGAGTTCCTTGGAATGACACAGTGAGCCAGCCTAAAGCCAAAGAGGGATTTACATGGAGCCTCTGCCCTTGTAAGAGATAAAGGCAGCACCAGACCAGCGCTAAGTGATGCATATCGAGAGCTGGATCACTCCAGTGCTTATCAGAGACTGTGCAACTTCCCTGCAGACTGTCTGGCTACCAGAGGGATGCAGCCATTCTGCTACCACTGCTTTTTTTTGTAACTGCACGTAATAGCAGGGATGAAAGACATGCTCACCTGGTCTAGTTTGCTATACCAGGTCCTGAAGGCTTTGTTGCCAAAGCGAGAAGGTTGATCCACCGGTGGAGTTTCATCGATCCATCTGTCGAGGGTGTTCAGAAGAGCCACCAGCTTTTCAATGGGCTACAGAGAGAAGAAGATGAGGGGTCACGGAGATACAAAGCAGAGCAGTCCCTCAGTGCCCGCCCTCCACTGAGGTTTTTAAAGCCAACACCATTCTCCACAGGGTGGAAAGCAGGAATGGATGTGCAGTGCAGAGAGGCCAGGCCAAATCTCCTTTCCCTCAGATTAGACCCTTACAAGATGCAGTCTGAGGCTCTCCAGTAGCCCCCACAGTCTCTCACAAGCTGCAACAGCAGCAGACTCCAATACAGCAGAAGAGCTAAAGCTCCTCGGTGGAGGACACACAGGACAGAGAAGCAGGGGCAGGAGGGCTGCTGAACTGAGGCATCTCCAACACAACACTCGGATTTGCCTCTCTTCCTGGGGTCTAGGGGATGCTATCTTCATCTGTGGTGGGTTGTGTGGTTGTATATGTAAACCTCTCTTCTCGGGGCCTTAGTAAGAGCACGAAGCTGGTGGGAAACAAAGGAAACGGGAAGACAACAAAGCCATTTGCCCTGCACCCAGTGCTGGAAGGAGAAATGGAGCAACCTGGATAGGATGTAGGAGAGTCAGAGCCTGGAGGAAGCACTGCCATGAGCATGAAGGAAAAGAGAGGTAAGGGGGGGGACAGGCCCTGCAGCGCAACACCTCGGGGTGCTGCACTGTGCCATGGAGCTGGGGAAGGGCTCGGGCACCCGGCCAGCTCGGCATCCCGACCGGGGAGCACTCGGAGCAGCTCCTTGCAGGTTTAGGAGCTCTGCCGGGAAGCAGTCGAGCTGGCCAGAGGGTGCGGGATTCTCCTTGCCCAGCTCCAAGGAGCTGGAGAGCCGCCAGCCGCTGCAGCAGCTGCCCAGGCCTGGGGCAAGGGCGGCTTCGCTGTCTCGAGAGGGGATTCCTCCGTCAAGAGGACAAAAAGGACAGCAGGAACCGAGGCTGTTTTGACTTTGCTGGAGGCATCAACCGTGTGAGGGCGGCTGGTCTCCTGGGCTGAGGTTCAATTCTTGCTGCTGCTGCTGCCGGGAAGACGAGGAAACAGCCGAGCCCAGCAAGTTTCCAGCCCTTGAAGTGCCACTCGCAGGGGGCTGGGAGGACAGGCGGGCAAGGGAATCGCTTCCCATCCCTCCACTGCCAGGGAGGGAGGGAAGAAGGGCCGGGGAGCAGGATCAGCCCCTGCACAGACAGCAGCTCCTTGGAAGCGCAGGACACGGGGAGGGGAAAGCAAAGAGTGGGAGCAGGGAATTCACCCTGCAGCTCGGCTGCGTCCGAGTACACCAGGAATGCGGAAAAGCCTGAGCACTGACAGACACCCCAGCACCCTTGGGTGGCTGCAAACTGCAATCGGCGCCCGGCTGGTGCCCAGGATTTCGGGAGGGAAACAGCTCAACCCCGTCTCAGCTACCCCAAGTGCTGCACAAAGGCAGCATCTCCCCTGCGCTAGGTCAGGTTTGGAGCCAGCTCCTTCCCGCCTGGCTATCGCGCTCCCCTCCAATTAAGCGACAGCCTCCCCAGCACCGGTTGTATTAAATAATTAAACCGCGCTGGTGATTTATCCCCGAGCAGCAGCAGCTCATTACGAGCAGCTCCCGTATTTCAAACCCCTCTCGCCGAGCGCTCGGCGCTGCCTGGATAAATGGCTGGCGAGAGCTGCCTCCTTCCCCCTCCCCAGATCCGCCCGAGGCCTTGGGGAGCGCAGGCAGAGCCCACCCTCCCCTTCCCGCTCGCTTTAAAGAGATTAGAAAGCCCAGCCCCGCCGAACGCGGGAGAGCAGGACCCAGCTGCTGGCTCAGCCAGGCCAATAAATAATTAAAGAGATGCAGCTCGTTTGGGGCTCAGGGCCCTTTGGAAAGAGGGTTATTTAAAGCAGCAGCTTCGCGCTGTCCGGCAGGAGCCTCGTGCAGGCGGTGGGTGCAGAGCTGACGGGAACGGCCCCGTCGGTGCCACCACAGCCCTGGGTTTTGGGCTCCATTTCTGCTTTACCTTTCCAGCGATCAAAGCAAGGGCAGCTCCCCGTGCTCTCGCTGCTGTGCTGATTTTGCATCCGCTTGACCCCAAGGCTGTCGCTGGTCCCCAAGGCAAAGGGCAGAGCCTCCTGCAGAGCAGGGACCTGCTGGCAGCTCTGACAGAGCAGGGGACAGCGGTGCTGAGGTGACACCCGCAGCCTGCGGGGACCCAACCTGCCCCGCTGAGGGGGAGCTGCTGGAATGGGGGGCACTCACTGCTTCCCTCCTGGAACCACAAGGACAACGAGTTTCCCCGGTGCTGGCTGAGGAGAACGGCAGGTCCTTGCACGGCCAAAGCAGCACACGGCTCTGCGACGGTGGCCCAGGCTGCAGCCCCAGCAGCCAGGGCACAGATGGCCGCGCTCCCTCCAGGAGGGAACAGCAGGACACAGCCAGGCTGTCCCCTCAGCTGTCAGCCACACAGCGCCGTGCCCGATGCAGGGGCTACGCCGGAGCGCTCAGCAGCAGCCGGAGCGCTCAGCAGCAGCCCCGCTATCGCCACTCGCCGGACGCCTGCAGGGCTCCCCGCTAAGCCCCGATAAGTCCTGGTAAGAGCAGAGCAGCTCAGCAGCCTCCAAAGGGCTCGTCCCCATGGAATCCATCCCTCTCTTGGCTGGATGCTTCGGCATCGACACCTGCTGCTCTGGGAGCCGGTAAGCCGGTGCTCCGAGAGCGGAGTGGCCCTCGCTCCCTTTCTTCTTTGGAAAGCAGCACCAATAAGTCACAGCGAGGCTACGCGTTCAGCGGGAAGGATTCCAGGAGGTCATTTGCTGAGGGAAGGCGTCTCTGGCATTTGATCAGGGAGGAAGATGGGACGGCATAAAAGCACATCAGCAGCAGGTACAGCGAAAGAGAAGAAAGCAGAGCAGAGATGCAAGCAGAGGCCGCGAGGGGCTGCGCCTTTAAAAGCCCGGAGAAGCAGTTTGATCTACAAACGAACCCTTGTGAACGGGCAACCTCATCAACAAGGCGGCCCAGGGGACGCTCCACCTGTGCCTCGAGTCACAGGTTTCTGCTCTGCGCAGTGCGAGGGGAACGAGACACGTTTGCTGCCACTTCCCAAGCGGACGGGATCTCTTCTGATCATCCCAGCACTGGGACCGCACATGGAACATGTTCCTTCCAAGAGAAATCTGCTGCATGGACACAGCCCTAGCACAGCTTCTCTAAGACGGCCCGCAGCTCAAGGGAGGTGGAGGAAGAGGGTTTTTTTTTTATTATTATTTTCATTGTTTTGCTCCTTTTTCACACCTTGTTTCCCTAGGGCCCATCTGTGAATGACTGTGAATGAGTGAGATAATGACAAAAACAAAAATGTGAAATACAAATAGTTGAAAGAAGAGCAGCATGTGAAGGAAGCACCTCAAAACAGCAAATTCTAGTGGACTGAAGAAACAAAATGTAGACAGAAAGTCTGTTGGAGAGGGATTAACTACCCACGATCCCTCCCTGTGAAACAAAAATAACTTTCTCCTTTATAGACCTGCTCCTTGAAGGGAAGGCTGGACTTAACAGCCCATTTCAAACATAAAGGACATTTTGGGTTGCCTTTCCACAGCAGAAGGAGGCTGTAAACAGGTAGAGCCCTATTTGCTTCCCATACTGTCCAAGCCTTCTCTAAACAAACCATTTGCTGCTTTCCTGCACAACAGCGCTAAGTGTGAGGAGCAAAGAGACACTCAAAAACACCCTTGTTGCAACACAGAACAAGGCAGAAATTCGTGCTGGCAGCCAGCACATCCGCTGCAGGTCACTGCAACACTCAGGATGACCTCGGGAAGTAAACGTAGCCAAAGGCAGGCAATAATTCCAGCGAGGGAGACTGTTCTTCCCCTCCAGTCTCCCTCTGTATCCCAGTGCTGGCTCCGAACAATCCTGCCAGGCTGACAGGGCTTTGCCTCCTTTGACCAAGATGCAGAAATGGGCACTAAAAACAGCCGAGGCACCAAAAAGAACCAGATGACATTGACACAAGGGGAAAAGACCATTTCTACAGAACAGCTTGGAAGAAACAATCCTGCTCCATAGACTGACTGCCCTGACCCACTTCACCTTCACGCACCTCAGACTTCACTGCAGAGTGCAGAAAAGCAGCAGTAAATAAAAAGGGAGAAACGAGAGGATCCAGCCCTTCTCCTACCTCGGAGACTTTGTATTCACAGGTCAGCTTCTTGCCCCTGACACCTTCGTTCAGGGTGAGGATGAAGCCCATGTAATCCGCGTATGCCTGCAAACACAGCCGGGAGAGCAGGGTGTTAGGGAACACACACAGTTGCTTTGGACAAGCAGTACAGCATGGGAGCACTCCCGTACAGAGGGAGCCCTTCCCAACACACAACTCCATTCCCTAAAAAAAAAAACAACCCCAGGAGTAGAGCTTGCTGTGAAGTTGCTGCTGTTTTATGCAAACCTCCAAGTCAATTGCAATTGCACTAAGAACTCTGCATCAGTGAAGAAACCGCAGAGAGAAGAACCTTGAGAAAGCTCAAACCTCCCCCGATATCCTCCCTTTTACCGGGTCATTCAACTCGCAGACTCTGCAGATTTTCAGTGCTGCCTGCACATCCTCTCCCAGTGCTCTGCACTACTTCTCCCAGACCTGTGCCAGTATATCCCACTTCCAGCTCTTCTCCCGCGTGCATACCCAGAGGAAAGCAGGAGACAGCCCAGGTTCCTCTCCACTCCCCTCTTTAAATTTGCTGCTTTTGAAGTGTCACATCCAGAGCAGCTCAGCTGCCCCCTGACTAACGTGCTATCACCTCTCCTTCCTCAGGGCTCTCTTGCACAGAAGCCTGGATCAGGGGAGAGTCCTTAAGCCCAGGAGATTTCACAAAGGAAGCTGCAGCCCTGAGTGTTCTTGAGCCCTTGTTATAATTTAAGCTTCTTTTAAGTCATCACAGACTAGGCATTATGTAAGAAGTTGCTTCTAAAAGGTGGGGCCAACAGGAGGAACAAGTTTGGGTCATCACCTCCATCCCTCAAAGGCAGAGAACCTGCCTGTTCTGCCGGCTCCACACATACAATAAATAACTATTATCCAGGAAATTGAAGGTCTCAGCTCCGGGCCTCAGGAACCAACCCAGCCCGCTGCTACTAAAGGGCCACACAACTGGACCACGTTCAAGCTGAGTTCAAATAATGTTGTGGAAATCCAGCTTTGACATGACGGCAAAACTACAGGCTAGGCAGGACGAGATAGCTATCGGTTTCTAGACTAGCCTGTTGGAATGGAGCTGGCATCATTTTCTGGCCACCCTCAAGCCTTTGGGCCCTCCCCAGCTCTCTCCTTTATCAGGGCATTTGGCTACCAGACTCTGCACTTCGTAGTCAAGTTATTTCCCTACAAACAGCTGGGGACTCTTGTTCTTTAAAACACAAAGCGATGGATTTCTCAACCCCCTTTTGCCTAATGGCTGTTCCTAGGCCCATCCTGGCTGCCCTGCTGAGTGCAATTAGCAGCTCTCCCTGGACCCAGGGTTGTACCTGAGAGCGTTTCCACTTGGCCATGTCGGAAACCATGTTTATCTCCTTTCTGGGGATCATGAAGTTCTGCTGGAGCGGAGGAGCTGCCTCCTCGGAGGCACCTGGGACACAAAAAAGAAAGATGTAAAAAAGAATCAGTGGAAAAGAAATCCTCTAAATCTTGTTTTTCCTCAGAAATCAACCCGAATTTCTCAGGACAGAGCATAAACAAATCTGTTCCAGCTTTCCCTGTTAACCCACCAAGTCCCACTTGCCCAGTCCAGTCTCTAAATCCCAGGATTGTCCTTGGAATCACAAGGACACTGCAAAGCTTCCGAAAGTCGCACTACGCTTTGGTTTCATGCTGAAGACCAGTAAAATCGAGAGGCTGTTGCAGGAGAGATCTAAGTCATGGCCTGGCTAGAAAATTTATTTCTATCCAGTGAACACAAGGCTCGGGTGAGGCAGAAGCACCGAACTCTCCTAATCAATTACCTGCTCTTTGGTTTGGGGGTTTTGAGCCAGAACTGCAGTCCCCTAAAAAGCACAACCCTTGCAAAGACAACGCTGGAACATTCCATAGACGGCACCGAGCCCAGCGCAGCCCAGAGCCCCCAGTCCGGGTATTTGTGGGGAGATTTGAGGATGCTGGGACACAGCATCTTCCAAGTGAAATACGAGGGTTATTTAACTTTAAGGCTCTCCAAGAGCCCTGCATGCAACATCTAATGGGACTGCACAGCGTTAATGTTAGATCAGCTCCTCCCCGTGCATCCCCAGCAGGGACACGCTGCTGCCTGGAGGGTGGCCCCTTCCCCGGCTCTGCGCAGCAGGGACAGGCACTGCCTCTGCACCTGCACCGGGGCTGCAGGGCCAGAAATGCTCCGCAAGGTTAAAGGCAATTGGCATCCTCTTTTTATAAGCAAAACTTTAATAGCAAGAGGCAGTGCAGCATAATTAAGGAAACTGTCTGTTAATGTGAATTTATGAATTGCATCAAAGTCACCCAGCTCCTCATTTTAACTCTAGAAAATCTGAGGTTGCTTTTTTCCCCCTATCAGCTGCCCTAGAAACACTTTAGTGACTGCCCTCCACACTGCGGCGCGTTCAGGCGCTGACTCTACAACACACGCCAGCAAATCCAAACTCCTTAATTCTATTTACCTAGAAGTTCCATTTACCTAGAAAACGCTACCCAGAAATGTCAGCAGCTCTTTCCCTTTTGCCCTGCAGAGCGTTGCTGTCTAACAAGACCACAAGATCACAGACCCAGCATGAAAGCTGAGAGGGAATTTAACTTCCCGCCTCTCGAGCTCCACATCTACAAAACTGCTGGAGCTTCCCCACCAGCCCGGGATGCTAAGGCATTTGATTCATTCTCGTTCATAAGTTAGAGGCCCAAAGACAAAGATGAGAGGAACAAAGCGCAAGGAATTTAAATGAAAGATACTGTCGCTCTCTTCTGAAAATGCAACAAACTCCTTGCAATAACTAGCCTCATAATCAGGGAGCTGTTTATTTTTAAGAGATTATAACATAAACACAATAGAAATGCTAGAGCAGTAATTTACAAAAAGACTAACGTTGTCTTGACAGTTTATACAGACTATACATGAGGACCAGCGTGGCCAGTGCAATGTCCTGGACCACAGGGACCCAGCTGGATCTCTCATCAAAGAACGTTTTTCATCTCTTTGCACTTTTTTCTTAACCATCACTTCTTCTGCACACTTTGTGCACCTCCTCTTGAGGAAGAGGCCAGGGAGATTTTTAAGAGAGGGAAAAAAAAAAAAAAAAAGGAGGGAAGGGTCAGGGGGAGAAGTCTCCAGGAATTACAGTATTAGAAAATTAATACATAAGTCTAGGAACAAGGGAAGACACAATGGAGACAGGAGCTGGAAAGGTTGTTTTTACGGTGAGATGCGACTTTGACACTGAAGGCACTGCCAGTCTCATCTGCAAGGGGGGGAAAAAGCCCAAACACCAAGCTGAGCTGACAGACAGACTCCCACGGGAGCGAACGCTGCCCACGCCGGCGCAGACAAGGGAGAGGTGCTGCATTTTTTCTATTCCAGAGCACCGTAATAGCCGAACGCGCAACCCGGCACGAGTCAGCAGGGAGAAACACAGCGATGAAACCTGCTGCTTTCCAGCTACTGGAGGACAGCGGCTCCCAGCCCCGTGTGCGGCCGTCGCGGGGGCTCCCCAGCGCTCCTGGGGGATCCCTAATTCCAGCCTGGCTCGTGAGCAGGAAAACGAGGCCCTGAGCACGGCTGGGAGCGCAGGGACCCACTGCCCGGGGGGACACACAGGGCAGACTCGCAGCCCACTGCCCCATAGAGTGCCCCATACACTGGCACCCCCAGCCCCCACGGGTGCCAGGCCCTCCCCACGACCCAGACCCCCTCTCCAAGCCCCGCTGTACCCTACGGGACCCATTCCCCGACCTCCTCCCTCATAGGGCCCAGCCGCCCGCTGGCCCCAAGCCTCCCCACAGCCTATATGGCCCCCGCTCCCTCCCCGGTCCCCCTATGGGCGACTATGGGGCTCGGACTCCCAGACTTGCCGACATCCTCCCTCCCTCCCGGCCGCGGCCACCCCCGGCGGGGCAGGGGGCACGCGCTGCCCCTCACCTGCCGGCCGCTCGCTCTCTGCCATCTTCCTGGAGCCAGGCCACCGCCGCCGCCACCTCTCACCTCTCGCCTCCCGACGCGCCGAAGCCGCCGGCGGCCATCTTTGAGCAGGGCAAGCCGCCCGGCCCTGCGGCTCCCGGCGCCGTCAGCGGGAGGCTTGGCCCCTGCGAGCCACCGTCGTCGCCCGCGCTGCCATGCTTGTGCGGGGCAGCGCCCCCTCTGCCCACACGGGGCCGGCGGCGGCGGCCATGTTTGTGCTGGGCGCTGCGGCCGGCGGCGGCGTGAGGATGGGGTGTGCAGAGAGGAGCGCCTCGGCGGGCGGGGTGAGCCCCGCCGCCCTCCCTCCTTGCCCGCGGGAGCCGAGTGCTGGCGGCGGAGCCTCCCCCGCAGCTCTCACCCCTGACGCACGCTGCGGCACCGGGCGCTAGCGGCGCCTTGCCCTTCCCCAAGATGGCGGCGCGCGCTTCGCCCCGCTCCAAGATGGCGGCGCGGCGGCCCCGCCCCCTGGCGGCGGAGCG
>VWPW01031668.1:0-42578 GCA_013389825.1 Crypturellus undulatus | reverse complement strand
AAGATCTCCCCATGTCCCCCAACATCCACTCTTCAGGTTATCTGTTTTAAATATCTAAGGGGACATGACATATTCTGTAAGGGCTTGTGGTGACGACAAAGACCATAGAGGCTCAATATATTTACCTTGACACAGGCAGCTCCTACTTTCTGATCCAGATTGGCAGATATGACTCAAAAACAAGCTCGTTGGAAAATGCAGAGGAAAAGCCAAGAGGACTATCAAAGTATCTCTCCAATGGCACTAGAAACCTAGATCTAAGCAGCAAACTAAGCCCAGAATCATTAGCTTTTACCTAGGCTCTACAAATCTATCTATGTAATCTGAGCGTTTACACACGCTCAGATGAATTTTGTAGATGTAGTTATCCTTAATAAAGATGCTTCATTCTGACCTCAGCATGGAATGTTTTGTTACTGTTCTTATTGTCATTTTTTATTGTTGGCTTACCAGTTTTCTTTAGCCTATTTGCTGAGGGCTAAAGATCTCTTAAATGTGCTGATGCATGTAGTACACATTTAAGAAGGGAAAGGAGCGAATTTAATTTTTTTTTTTTTTTTATAGTTTCCCTGTTCTTGGCTATTCTTAAACTGTATGCATAACATATTCATCTCTGCATAAATAACTCACTGTCTTGCAAAACATGGATAAGTATGTCCTCAGAGGAAAACAAGGCTTTCATATCGTTTATGAGAGTTCTCTAGCAGCCTGATTTGGGATAGTGTTTATTTCTATATGTGAAGCACCCGTGGATCATATGTTTCTGAATGTATCTGCATGTGGCTGCATGGATGAGCTTATAGAAAGACACTGTACATTTAACAAGAAATTGTTCTTCCTGAAAGGAACATGATTAGAGGAAATGGCTCGCTACTTATTCTTACTAGCAAAGAAGGAAACAGTATATTTTTGTTTTAAGAGTGTTCTTGGGGGTGTGGGTGAGAGACAGCCCAAGAAAATTCTATAAAGTAAATAGCCAATTTTCAGGAGATAGTATATTTTTTCACAAATGAAAACACATAAACCTTCTAAAGAAACATAAAAAGTCAAACTTCTTTTTACTGCATTATTGACTGAATTTTGAGTTGTCACAGCATATTACATCAGCAATTTTTCTATTAGCACTGTTTTCCCAACATAGAACAGTGAAATATGTAGTAGCCGTTATTACTATTATTAGTGAGGTGCTCAAAATTCCTGAATTTTTTTCTTCCAAGATAGAAATAATTTTGCACTTGCATGTTTTCATTGTTAGTTGAGACATAATGTGTGTGTACTTTATTTTAGACTGTCAAAAAGAATATTGTTATTAGGAAGAGGAATAAGGCTTATTCTTGGAAACCATTACTTAGATGTGTTCATTAGAGATAGGTGTGAATACAGAAGATATCAAAGCCTGTCACTGAAAATACAGTTATTGTCAAGTCTGGAAGTTGTGCTTATTCTTCCTGATACTCTGTGAATGTGCTGCTTGCGACATTCAAAAGGGTGAATGCCTTACAACAAAAACATAAGAGAAGAAAGTTAAAAATGAAAAGTGCTAAGAGCAGGCACATCTTCTTGGCAAAAGTACTAGAAAACTAGTTAGAAATTGGCACATTTTGAGTGTTAAAGCTAGGGAAAACTAGCCTTGCAATTCTTCCACTCGTGTCTTTTGGTAGATGACTAAGCATTGCAGAGGTGGCTATATAATAGTAGTAGGAGTGGAAGGATCTTGAATGCTAAAGCAAATACAGATTGAAATGTCAGAGAGAAACCTCTAAGATGCCTTTGCCTTTTGCCTGAAGGTAGCAGCTATATAGAAAAGCTTGCACTTACCATTTGTGAAATACATCGTTGAGGTACTAACCCACCTGCAAATCAAGGATTTCTGTGGACTTTTAATTGCAGAAATACAATGGGTGCAAGTTTGCCATGCCTCAGTTTTTGCCAACCATAACTAAGTACAGATAATTGCCTTAGAGTAGTATCTCTATAAAGGCATAGCACTTCTGTTTTTCAGTGATTTTAACAATGCATTATCTGCATTTATGATTTATTATGTTTAATAGAAAGGGATAGAATGAGGTAGCTCATTTAAATGAAAGCTGATGATCTCCATTTTCTTTGGGCTCTTTAAATATTGTCTGTAGACCAGGTTGTGGAAAATATTAGAAGTAAATCTAGAATGTATATTCCAGGAAAAAAAAAAAAGTGTTGTACCATGGTATCACCAAATAGGTTTGAAGCTACTATTTATTTAAATTATAGTGGAGCTTTCTGATAAGAACCCTTGGAGAATCAAATCCAATTAATAAATTCTTCAATAAATTCAGTCATCTTTTATTTTTACCTTACACTGAATTGTAACTATAAAAGTCTTTATTTCCTAAGTAAAAATAAAGCAGCATGAAGCCACTCAGTCTGTATGCAAAGCACAGTATCTTTATGCAAAGCACAAAATCTTTACCTGTTCCAAATAAATATTGTAAAGTCACATTAAGTGATTCAGGCTAAAGTTCATCAATAAACCCTGGATTAGTTTTTAAATGAAAACAGGAGTGTATTTTAAATATCTATTCTCTTACATTCCCTGCTTTGTGTCTTTTTGGTATTTCCTTATTAAAAATATAATAAACTTGAAATAAATATCATAGAATCATAGAATGCCTAAGGTTGGAAGGGACCTCTAGAGGTCATCTAGTCCAACCTCCCTGCACACGCAAAGCCACCTAGAGCACGTGGCACAGGACTGCATCCAAGCGGGTCTTGAAGATCTCCAGAGAAGGAGACTCCACAACCTCTCTGGGCAGCCTGTTCCAGTGCTCGGTCATCCTCACTGTCAAAAAGTTCTTAAGGTCCCGTGGAACTTCTTATGCCTCAGTTTGTGGCCATTTCCTCTGGTTCTGTCAGTGACCACCAGTGAAAAGAGGCCAGCCCCATCCTCCTCACAATATAAATATAAATTGCCTTGAAAAAGCAGGTGCCCATGCTGTCAAGAGGAAAAAAATTAGAGACAGAGGGAGAAAGAACCACCCTCACACACACCAAAAAAAAATCTCTGAAATGTAGAAAGTAGTGGCCTGTGAAGTGAGTTGGGGAGATTTGGTATGTATGTTGCTGCTGCTGTGTCAAGTGTACAGGGAGACAGTGAACATCTGTGAGCACACAGAGACTATACCTTGTTGATTAACTAAGTACCTTTGAGAAATTCTGCAGCCAAAATCAGTACTGACAGAGTAGCCAACCACTTCAAGCACAAAACTAAAGAAAAGAAAATATATATATCAGGAGTGGTCACTTAAAAAAAAAAATGTGAACCAGAAGACATACATTTTCCTTTAATAAGAAGCTAAATAGCATTCATAATTGCAGATAATTCTTGTTAAGCCAACTTAAGCAAAGGAGAAGAACTTATAATGTGGGAGGAGGAATCTCTCATGGAAATTCCTAGCAGTCAGAGTATGCTAAGAAATGATGTTAGACTTTGGCTAGCATCTAACCCAGCTACTGAAAGTGGCCAGTGAAGCCACTGCTGTTTTCCCAATGGTGCTTCAGAGATGGTCTATATCTCTGCCATATCTCAGGAAAAAAAATGTAAACTGCTCTGTATGTTGAAGAAGGTAAACCTGTTGGTCCTGCCATAGGTTGCCTAGCAGCCAGATGCTGACTGCTAGGATAAGAAAGCTGTCATATACTATTGCTTCAAGATACACTGAATTGTTCTGACAGAAACAATATCTACATGCTGCAGAAGTTAACAGCTAAAGTGGTCTTGGAAGTTCTTTGCAGGGACAATAATCTTCGATTATCGATACACTTCAATAATCTGAGCAATCCGAGAATACATAGCTACAGAAAAATATTACTACTGTCACCTTCCACATCTGCCCTCAGTCATCTGCCACCACCTCTGTCCATTCCCCCTCTTTTCCACGGATGAAAAGTTTCTTCCCACCAAGATGCCAAATATGTAAGTAGGTATGAAGACCTGTGAATCTCTGTTCTCATGGCAGGGTATAATCCTGAGGCGGATCTCCTTCACCTGGCTGTGCCTGCATCACTATACAAGTACAGGCTGTGCCAAAATGGTCCAGTCTAGCAAGACAAGAATGGAGACATGAAGCCTTTTTTTCCACAAAGTACATTAGAGGTCAAGTGCATAATACTGCAAACAGGAAAGGCAAAGTGCATGCAAGAAGAATCTGATGTGTTTGGCTGCAGAAAGAAAGGGGATAGGTGAGGAAGACAGCTGGGCAGAGAGAGCCATATAGAAGAGCCTGGCAGATTGCAACTATTGGAGACTTTCCTGACCCCCTTGCTGTTCTCATTCCCTTTCTCCAAAGTATCATTTCAGTTTTACTCCGTATTTCTTTCTTCCTCTTCTTGTGTCCTTCAGTTTTGCCTTTTCAATGGCATTACCTCTTCAACTTTTTTACCACTGAGCTTATACTGTTCTTAATGTTTCCCCATGTGCCACTAATTTGTATTAGATGTGTGTATTTTAAGATTTAACCTAGACCAGTTTCTAACTTGCCCATTTAGATCATTAACTCTATGTAATAAACATGCTTAATTGTAATAAAAGACATTGTAAGGGCTACTTGGATTTAGGTTAAACACATAAAAGTAAATGGAGGTACTCATCTGCTTGCTCCTTCTCTCAGCAATGTAATTAGTAATGTGTACAGTTTTGAATCAAGATGTTTCCTTTTACTTGCTGCTTGCTTAACTAAAACGCTATAGGGAGAGTACTTTGTACTAGCTATTGCCAATTGTACCTAAAAGGACATGGAGATAACAGACAGAAGAACAATGTGTCTGATAATACAGTTTTATACCCATTTTCTCTTTTGGAAATGAAAATGTTTTTGCTTTTTTTGTTTTATAACACAGGCTATTTCAATAAACCTGTGAACCTATTTCAATAAACAATGTGATTCTTACAGCTATACCATTAGTAAATCTTAGTGTATTAGTAGGAAAAGGGAGCTGAGAAAGCAAGGGGAGAGAGGGCAAAATTTTCTTAAATAGATTTCACAGTAGAGAAAACATTCAGTTACATTTCCTGTCACAAAATATTTTAAGAGAGCCCATTCTAATTCCTATGAATTTCTATGAAAAGTAGTATTCAGATCAAGACTAAGCTACCTAAATCCAAGCTCCTGCATGCAAGTTTTATATATATAGTTATAACACTTGCCAGTTCTAAATCGTCAGGTCTAAATTTACATAAAGTTAAGGACATCCAGACAGTACAATTGGAGGAGTCTGGAGAACTTTTCATTTTGCTCTAGAATAGACACCTGTATTTGGTTAGAGGACTATTTCTCTATGCAATAGCACTTGTATGGACCATTAGCATGATTAATTTGCCAGAACATAGATATTTAGTGATCCTGGAGATATGCTAAGAAAACCTGCCTAGCTGCTGCTGCAGTCAAATGGGGCAAAGGGAGGAGAGCTCTCCATTTAACAGTTGTCAGACCAGTGCAAATGCTTTGGGTAGCATAGGGCTTTTCAAATGGTACGGTTCAAATGATACCTTTGCTTTCAGGCACTTGTGACCAGCTCAATAATGTATGACCATTATATTATAGACTGGAATACTCAGATTTTGAATATCGCTGATGAGATCGGGAGGAGCAGCATGTTCAGAAACTTGGCAGATCCTCTAGATGTGTAAATGTAGAATTTTTTTACTGTTTTAGTTTTCTTTTTCCTCAGAAAGCTTGTTAATAACAATCTATTGCCTCAGAAATAATTACATAAAATCTGGGAAGACCTCAATCCTGTTTTTCCACAGTTGATTCAATTGATTAAGTTTTTTTGCTTGTTTGTTTAGTTTTGTTTGTTTTACATTTGATAGGATTGTTTAAAAAATAGTCAAAAAACCTACAATATGGTCAGATGTACATAGCTTTTTTTTTTGAGGGGGGGACTGACTAGCAGCCAATTCATTCAAAATAATTTATATAATTTTATATAAAATTAGGAAAAGAATTAGTAATAATAATAAATAAATTAATATATACTAATAAGATTTGGAGGACACTGAAAAAAGTATATATGATTTCAGGCTTACTTTCTTAATACTTTAGCTTAAGTCTTTGACTAGTGCTGAACCAATTTGCCTTGTGTGTTTTGTCACTGAACAAACAATATCATTAAGATGTTCTCTGTATTCTAAAGATTTTCACTGTTATTCTCAGACATACCTCATCAAAGATCCTTGAGGCTACAAAACTTATTATAGTTAGAAGAAGTTCTAAATCAGAACCAAATATTTCTTTCTCTTACTATTCATGCAAGAGATTACTGTCATTGTCACCAAAAACTCTCCAGTAAGTATCATCCAGTAAGTGTTGTCTCTAGTAAGTACAGTTTTGAAAAAGGGCTTTAACCTGTTTCTTATTCCTTTCAGAAATGAGAATTTTTGAATGAAATTATTGTCATTTTCTTGCAGCAGTAAGATTTTGCTCTTTGGTAGTTCTTCTGTAATCAATGTACTTCTCTCAGTGATGAAAGATATCGTCAAAAATGATCAACACACTTCAAACGTTATAAAGATGGTTCAGTTGTTAGGCTGTTTTTGTTTAAGTCTAAGAAACTGAAGTTTCTGGAACAATAGTCTTGGTCAAAGACTCTGTAGAAAAAGCTACTTTGATTCTGTAAGAATATAAAGGTACCTAAATCCCATATTGCTTGTGGCAATATTGCATTTGCATTAATTTCTCATTCATTTGCAATTAAAATTGCTCCTTGCACATTTGCTCTCACCCTTTCCTTATTCGTATTTACCAGGTTTATAGTAAAGCCAGGAGACCATTGCAGACATCAGGTACCTCGGTTACTGTGCTATCTAAGTGTAGAAAATAGCTTCCTGGTTCTAAGCTCAACAAAAGAGACAACAGAAACACATGTTAAGATAAAGGAGGTATCACTCTTGCTATTTACAGGTGTTGAGACACTGTGAATTAATTCACCAAACAAATGGAAGACTGCACATTTTTTATATATTTATTTTTCACAGATACTTATACAAAGTATCTGTCTCCATGAAAGATTCTTCTAAATCGCTCTTTACCGAAATGACTTATCTTTTAGTGAATGTGCTTACTTCAGATATAAATTTGCATTATATGTGTTTCTGAGGCCTTTTCTCCATTCAGTTCAAAGTGCTAATTTACAAAAAAAAAATCTTTTTGAACGAACTATTTTATAATAACTAACTCAGTGAAAATATGTGCAACTCACCATTTTTTTCATATGCATTTTGAGGCATGTTTTATTGATAATCCTATGTTTTATCTCTATTATTTTCAGGAAAAGGATAAAGTTTGTGTTTAGCATTTAGCTCTGCCTTCAGGATGATAGTCTGTGAAGGATTTTATACTTTTTTTGGGGGTAGATCTTATTAAAAAAAGAATATTCTTTAGACTTGGATTTTACTTTTCTATCATTTCATGTCATGGCCTTGTGATTTAAGCTACATATATATATTTAAACCCAAATATTCTTTCTTTGACTATTTCATCTTTTTTAAAATTATTTTGTTTTCTCTCTAATAACTTGATAATTTCATGTATTTAATTTCTCTCCCAAGGTACTTAATCTGCCCTCTTATAGTGACTTACATCTCCAAGATACTTCTGGCATTTTGTTTTTTTTTTTTCTACTGTAAAAAAAACAGCTCTTTTGGACATGTAGTTTTTAAGAATTTTGTTGTTGTTGTTGATTCCCCACTCTTAATGGTGAAAAATTGCTACCTTGGAGGCGTTGATAATGGAAATAATGTCAGAGGTGCCCTTAGGCTACTTTCAGGCACTGAGCACTCTGTATCGAATGTTCTGTGTAGAATATAGAGATGACTGGCCATGAATGCACTTCTCTTTATTCCAGTTTTCATCACTGTGGTGTGGATTCATACTGTAAATAAAACAAATATGCTCTTCTAGTCAATTCATTTCAGAATTATTTATAGATGCTTCCTGAAATTGAGATTTGATGAACCACCTGCTGGCTAGGATATAACTTCACTTTTTACATAAAGTTTTACTTTATATTTTTCCATGTCAATGATATTTAGTGATACCAAAACTATTGACATAAATGCACTATTTTAAAAGAAAGACTGACAGATATGAAGCTTTGTTTAGACTGTGGAAAAAATGTGAAAGCACAAACCTTTGTCCAGATAATATTCTATCACTTTCACAAAGTGGAAAATTACCCACAGAAGATGTTGGGAAAAATCCTACATGTTGTCAGGTCTTCTTACAGTCTCATTTATTTTCTGTGGAAGATATTGTACACTGAAACAAACAAACTAACTAACTAACAAAAAGCATACATTTTGCAACCTAATTGGAAGAAAATTTTCCTGTGGAATACTAAGGCTCCACCAGTGTTATCCCACACAGAGGGAAGCCACAGAGGGGCTTTACTCTGTCAAATTTTGTCACCTAGATTGTGCCTAGTTGAGTTTACATATCTTGAGGACAAGACTCTAAAACAAGTATGTTATGGGAAATGAAGAAAGATGCATGCCTTTAAAGACCACCAGAAGGAAACCCTGCACATTTAATTTTGGTGCCTAAGTAAGTTAGGCATTGGCAGTTCTTGTTTCAGGTGACAACAGACAAGACACGGCTTAAAACAAATTAATATAATCTGTTTTCAGTAGGGAAGCTGCAGCTTGACTACGTGTTTGCCCCAAGGAAAAGCCAGAAGGAAGTTAACTAACAGAAGAGGTAGAGGGATGAAGATTAGTTAATAAAATGCTCTAAAAAAGATGAAGATAATATATGAGATAAACAGAACAGCATGAGGACGACAAAGGAGGAGGCATGAGGAAAGGAAATAAAATATTATCTCTAATAACACTGTTACAAGTGTTTAACGTTCAATGGCATTGCATTGACATTGAACAGGATACATCTCAGTTCAGAAATGAGCAGGAGTCTAGCAAGTCTGCAAGTCTGCATGTTCTGATGATGAAAACTATTTTTTTTTGCTGTTGTTGTTACCAGTGCATATAACTTTAAAATAAAGTTTAAAAAGAAGCAAAACAGTGCACGCACTGTTCAGTCACTCATACAAGCTGTAAGGGAATGAGGTACAGCTGCTTTGTTTTCAGATCAACGTGTGAACAATTTTAGGAACTTTAGGAACTAGTAAAAAAATGAGTATGATCAGGGAGCCTAGTTTATGCAGGGATCATAGCCACTGATATTGAAAGTGTTCAACGACCACCAGCATTTTCGAAAGGATTGCCATGTAACTAAATTATAATGTTTTACTTGAGGACAAAAATTCCTATTGCTTCAGATACTCCTTCTCTGGTATGCCAAAAAAAAAAAAATGCTTCCATTTAAAATTGTGTTTCCTTATTTTTAAAATAATACCCAGTGTAACTAGCTCTAGTTCAGCTTAATTATTTACGTTTTTATCTGTTTTGTCTGAAATGTTTATACACAAATTCAAGCAGGATTCACGTAAGGAAATCAGAAACTTTTACTGGGACATTTCTGGAATTTATACAATTGGCAGAGTTAATAACTATCAGTTGTAACAATCTCTTACAGCTGTTATTCATTTCAAATCATAATCTATGCTGCAGGATGAAAGGGTTTCTAGTAAATACAGAAAGTGAATTAAAATTGAGGTATAACAGCAACGTGAATGTGTATTGAATATGCCAGCATTACGTTGAAAACCTTGTAGTAGGCCAAGGTGGAGCACACCATGCTGGATATGGAATGAACAATTTTAATGTCAGGGTAGTTGCAATTTAATAATCCTATCAAAATACAACACAGTTGTCATTAGCCCACTCCTGTGACCCAAAGGGCCATTGATCCAACTGCTTCTCCCACAGCAGTGGGCTAGAGTCAGGTGAGAGTGAGGGAAACTACTTTAACTGGTTCAAACCATCTCCAGCTAGCCCAGCCCAACCCCTCACCTCAGCTCTGCAAAGCGTGCACAAGCCTGACTGAGGTTAGGCAGTTTAGTAATTCAAAATTATATTTCTCTCTATTTCTCCCTCTTATTTTTATTTTATTTATTTTTTATTTTATTAAAGAAACCAATAAATAAGTAAATAAAAGCCTCTCAAACTTATTTTTAACTCCAGAATTTTTTTCTGTGGACTCTGAGATGGAAAAATCCTTCAGGAGAGAGAAAGATTTTCAGGGATCATTTTGATTAGGATTGATGTCCCATTAGATTAATTTGAGCTGGAACCTGATGATTTGTGGGGAGAATGGTATGACTGAGGAACAATGTGTGATATATAAAATAAAGCTATTTAAGGCCCTTGAAAATTGGAAACTAGAATTCATTAAGTAGGATGGAAGGGAGCAGATTAAGATGAAGATCATGGAATCATAGAATCATTATGGTTGGAAAAGACCTCCAAGACCATTGACTCCAACTGTAAGCCCCTCAATACCATACCTGTTAAACCATGTCCCTAAGTGCCTCATCTACACGTTTCTTGAACAGTGCCAGGGATGGTGACTTCACCACTTCCTTGGATAGCCTGTTCCAATTGTTGACCACTCTTTCTGTGTAGAATTTTTTCCTAATATCTAACCTGAACCTCCTCTGGTGAAGATGGCCACAGAAATATATTGAAGGAGGCAGTGTATATATATTGTCTAGACAGATGAAGGTACTCTGATAATGATAGTAACTCCATAAAATAGTGAAAATAAAAGGCTGGTTATAGTATGGAATCAGAAGTGGTAAGTCTGGAACATGATATATCTACATGTATCTCTTCATGTCCCTCCTCTAAACACTGTATCACACAGTGCAAAACTTTTCTATAGTCTTTCCCAGAAACCTTTTTTTCTATACAAAGTTTCCCAGCTCAGTTACTGAAAAAGTACAAGTACCATTTGAGGCTGAGAATCCTTAAACCAAGCTTATACTTTTCTTTCTCTTCTTTTCTTTTTCCCCCTGTTTTCATCACAAGTATCAGTACTCACTGTCGTCTCTGCTGGAACAAGAATTAGGCTACCAAAAGCAGGATATCTGATTTTTTCTTTCCCTGCCTTTCTTTGCCTCTCATTCTGTTAACCATTCCAGCTCTTTAGATACACTTCTCAAGGAGGAAAAAAAACAGCCACCAGAGATAACAAAGAGAAGGGCAGGAGCCCCTCCAAGATCATCAGGAATGCCTGGAAACAGTGAGTAGGACATAAATTTGTTTCTAGAATTTTCTATAGCATTTTAGGTGTATTTTCATATACTGCTTTTAACTAGCTTAGACTCTGAAAAATATTGAGCAAGTCAAAATATGGGAGAAATGGACAAGAAAAAGTCTTTTGGTTGCAAGTATTTTTGTGTTCTTTTCAAAGCTATGTTGCTGTTAAGACAACTGGAAAAAATAATGCTGGATTTTCTCTGCATGAATAATTCTTATAATTATTTACAAGTGATGGCAAAAGTAATAAGGGAAGCTGTGTATGCACCCACTAATGCCAGTGTAAAATTGTACTTGAATAATACCACTAGAAAACTTTCTACTTGATTGGTTCTGATAGCTATTACTAAGTGCTTTGAAGATGTTGTCTAGTGCTGTTTCCTTTAAAACACATACGATACATTGTGTATCTCTTTTGAAAGGTCTTAAATAAATATCATCTAAGTATGATGGGGAAAAAAAATTCTCACAAGATGTAGGATGTGTGCTGCTTTTAAGCTGAGGCATACAAATTATGTGTTTCAATGGGAGTATTTTGAAAATACTTCACAGGAGAGGTGCCAGAAAGAATAGTATAACCTCCTACTATATTCCTATCTATATTAATACAATATTGAATCCATCTTAAAACAATTTTTTAATTGGGTGACTGCCAATGATATGGAGGCTTTACAAAGTGCACAAATAAATATTTAAATATTTAAAGAAACTTTCAGCTTACATAAAAATCTTGAAAAGGTGATGTGGATGTATTCTATTTTTTGAAACAAAGATATTAGTTAAAAATCAAACTGCATGATTTTGAGCATTCTGTATTGACAGGCATGGAAGTGTTTACATCTTCTGACTTACTATATCCCCTTTCTTTGTCAACAATAAAAAGCATAATCAGAGACTGAGAAAGCAAATGAATTCATAAACTTGGCCCATAGATAATCAAGCAATGTTAGTTATGTAAATTCATGAAAAGATGCTGTCATACTCTGAATCCCTTAGAACTTTGCTGCTTGGGAAGATGTTTCTTCATGCTTTTCTACTGAGACATATAGTGCTTTTAATACTATAATTTTTTTTGAGGAAGGAATATCTGCATATATTCAGTCTCAGAAGAAACTTTATCCTCAGCCTTCCTTACCAACTCCTCTATAGAAACAATCTCTCAGAACTGTACTAAACCAGAGTAGACTTTGAAGTTTACTTCCATAATTCCATAGTTTATTCAAGAATACCAGATTTTACATAGGATATTACTAATGTTTAGATCCCAACTCTGAAGAAATGACATTTCAAGCGGGGCTATCTTTACTGGTAGAATTTAGAAGGAGTCATCCAAATGGTGAAAATACAATTAAAACAAGCTATTATTACATTATTAGTTTGAATAAGTTTGTATGTGTGTATGTTTTGTCAAAAGGAGAGAAACACCAATACCACCTTCTAGAGCATACACTCTGAGATGCAGAGAAACATCTTCTCCCTTAATCTGTTTTCTGTTTCTTTGTGTATAGATTACATTCACACACATGCATATACATATACGTGTATAAACATATATGCATGCATGTAGCTAAACAAGAAAGGAAAAGTATACGTATATATCTTTAGCTAATGATTCTCTCAGATTGTCCCAACAAAATCCATAAATTTTCCTTCTGCTGTGTATTTCTTTTAAAAATTATCATTTTTTTTGATCTTTGATTTTTGCTGTATTTTTCCCAGCTACAGAGATACAGTGTGGAGAGAAATTAACAGAGAAAGTGTAAAGTTAAATAGGTAAATGACTTCTGTAGTCTGTTTTAACTGCGAATTTGTTGAGAGAGATTCTGTATGTGTGCGTTTGTTAGGATTCCAAAATCTTCTTGGATTTTTTTCAAAGCTAATATTTTCACACTGTTGCCAGGAAGAAAAAAAAAAAAAAAACTGCAAGCACAAGCTGCTGTTATGAAAACATCGCTCTTCTAATTCTGGGCTTGTGTTTAGTGTCCCCTTGGGTGCCGTTCTCCCAGCACCATTGGTTTCTCTCCTGTTTTTGCAATTTCTGTTGATTGTATGTGCATGGCCTCTACCATCTGCCCACGCTAGGTCAAGGAAATAAGTATCACTGGTAAATAAATACCTTTCTTGACATAAGTATCTTCAAACTTCATGTTAAACACAAAAACAAAAACATCCATCTAACTTACTGTTAGAATCACTCTAGCAATACTAGTCAGTTTTATCTGTATAATATATGCATAAAATTCTTCAGAAAAGAGAATTAAATAAAGTTTGAGTCATATATCATTACTATAAATAGTTTTCCTACCAATATGTTGCATCCAGATTACAGAGTAGATCAGCAAAACTTGAACAAGGCTGGGTGGGCAGGGGGAGGAGAAACCAATCTAGGCCATGCTGTTAACTAAGACTTATTCGTTAACTTACATATCAATGTACCATTAGCTCAAATGTTCTTGTTGCACACACACACACACAGACAACTAGTTCAGATAGATAGGTATATGTCAAGCATCCACAGTTATTTCACATATTTCTCTTCCTGTATATACATAAATTGCAACTACATATTAATATTCAGGATAATACCTATATCCTTTCCAAATATCTGACTACTTCCCCAAAGCAGCAGGATCACCATCACATAGATAAATGCAAGAGCAGTAAGACAAGCACTTCAGCATGGATAAGCACCAGTTACAACTCAGCTTACCTAAATTTACAGCTGGCTTCAGCAGTGAACTTCCTACCTCCTTGGATAGAAAATACTCAGTTTCTCTACTGCTACCTAGGGGCTTTATACCATAAGGAAGATGATAGAAATAACAGCTTCAGGTGGCCCAGATCAGTTCTTTTGTTTCTAGTCATCCTGATGCTGCAGTATTATTCATGGGCCGCACCCTGTTTCCTTTGTTATCTATGAAACTGGCCCCAGCAACCAAGGTTGCCTTCATTTGGTAACAAGTAATTGACCTTTGTTGTGTCTTTTACCTGTCTGAGGAGTCTGGCATCATTATATGAGTACCTGATCTTCCATGGCCCCCAATATCACCCTAAACCTGTATTCCTCTATGCTGCATTTTTTTCCAGTGGTCACTGATAGTTCATTCTGTACAGTATAATTAACTATTACTACCTATTAGACAATATATTTATATATATTCCAAAATTACTACAATCATAGCTATTGCACTATGTAATTGTTTTGCATTTATATTTTAAGAAGCCTGAAAAACAATTAATCTACTAGAAGTCTACTCTTGAAATTTCTCCACTCTGCTCCTCTCCTGCTGCTTGTTCTGTTATTTTGTGTTTTTTTCTTTTAAAGCAAATTAACTGTGCACCTTCATCCTCTTTTTAAGAGAATACAAGTGTATAGAAAAAAAAAAGGAATAATGTTGCGCCACTACTTAAAGCATACCGATTTACTTTTGTGGCTCATACAGAATCATTAATAATTTATTTTTTCCCTTTGTCTAAAGCCTGAGAAATTAGAAAGGTATGAAACACTTTTTTTAAAAAAAGGCTATGGTTCATAAGAAGAAAACAAATTATCTTAAGATTATTTGAAATCATGTTTAACTGTCTTAATTTTATGAGCTTTTTGTATTATTTTGTACTTACTGCTATAGTGATTTGATTCTGATCTGCTGCTGAACTGCTGTGTAGATAACAGTCTATGCAGCAGTGATACGAGCACACGAGGTTCAGGAAAATGGGAAGAACTGAGAGTTGCTCAGTGGGAGCCTTGTAAGGTCCAGGGGAAATTTTAGTTTCTAAATCCTATGAAAAAGAATATCCTGCAGGAAACCAAAAAAAGGGGCGGCTCCTACATTCTTACTTTGGAAATAGAGCGTTGATACACCTCTGAGTTAGGGTAGTGAAAGAGCAGCGTATTCCCCTAAGTGAGTCCACTGTAAGATTTCAGTTTGCAAAATGTTGATCCCAGACGCAGTACTAAAATTTGATGTAAATATTAGACCTTGCAAATACCTATATATTCTTTCATAAGACTCTCCTGTCAATTATTGCTATTTTTAAATGGAGTGGATTATAAAAAGCATTTACAAGCAATCAAATCAACACTATTTTTCATCTGCAAATAGATATGTAGGCAGTATTAAAAGATAGCATATTTAAGTTACAATACTTGTAACACAGTCATTTTATGGTAAGAGTCTATTAGTTCTCAATGTGTAACCATTAAATTATATGCAAATATATTCACAGAAATAATACATCAACAAGGATATGAAAAGCCCTTCCAACAGTTATAACAGGAATTTTAATCTTATAAGAAGACTTTTGCTCACTTGCCAATATATGTTTCAGTCCTCTATAGAGACATTGTACAGAGTCTGTCATTAACTGAAACATTTTTTCACACATATATAATGCATTCACTTGTCAGAAATCTTGATGTAGTGCTTCAATTTCTGTTTCAAGCAATATTTTTCTAGCCTTTTGAAATGATTGTTTTTTATTTCTTCTTTTATTTTTCTTTTTTTCTTTCTTTATTTTAAGAGGAATATGAGGGTAAAATAGTCTAACTAAATCTTAAGTACCTGATAATGCTACTGAAGTATAGCATTTTGGTATGTCCTTAGGTAGTCTTAGTCCATACCAAAATACAGGCATTTTTATGCCTTTAAATTGCTCTGAATTGGAAAACAGTACAACAAACTGGCATGTAGGTATTTTAACAATATAACTGATCATTAAAGGAGAGAATTGTATTTTCTTCTTGATTTAGCTTAATTTGTGTTGTCTATCATTAGTGTCTTTAATATTATATATATATATATACACCATTAAAAATGATCAGAAAACCTAACATTTTAAAATAAAACATTTTTTGACAACTTTAATGATTTTGGTCTTAAATACAAATTTGTAAATGTAATCATATAAGAAGGAACATCAACATAAGAACTGCAACTGTTCTTTTTTTTTCCTTCAGTCATTCTTCTTCATTGTGATGGCATTATAAATAATATAATAGAGATATCTAGTTTGGATGATAAATTCTATACAAAAGCAAAACACAAGTGGACTGGACAAAGTGCATTTTAATTAATTTGAACAGCTTAAAAGTCAGGCATCTAAAATTATTGAGTCATATAAATTCCTTCCAAAGACAACAGAAGACAGCTTCCAGGGGCAATTTAGCCTATCCTACCTGAACTATATGTGTATGTATATATATACATTTATTTATATATTTATATGTATAAGCAAAGAGGAATCCCTTTTTCCTTCACTTTCACACCTCTTCCTATATTAGAAGGAAACTGAAACTATTTACCTTACACTATAAAGAAATTTTAAGTGTCTGAAGATATATTGCTCCTTGGTGCATTCATGATATGTTAGTTATACCCTCACCAGAAGCAGGGTTTGAAGTAAAAATCTCTTGGCCTTCATTACTTGTTCTTGTTTTAGTAAAAAGTGCTTCCAAAAGAGCTGCAGAATACTACTGATAACACAAATTAAAGTAACAAGAGATCAACATAAAAATTTGTACTATTTATTTGTAACTCTCAGTTTGAGGGTATAATGAAATTAATTCACATAATCTTTCCTGAATAGAATTTTACCTTTGGACCTTTGTATGACACTAATGTTCAGTTATATAATGAATAAACTGAAGAGAGCAGGAGTATATATAATACATATAATATGTAATACTATATGAAGAAAAATGAGGGAATTAGAGAAAAGATAGAAGCTGAGGAAGAAGTACAAGTTACTAGTGGGATTGTATTTCTAGTTAATAAGCAGAAACTAAGAATATACAAGTAATTAAATTAATGCAATAAAATATCAGGAACATTCTGAGTTTTTAAATATATTTTTGGGCATAAATATTTTGCACTCAACAATGTAGCTATTATACTTTTCCCTTCAAGTAATGACAATACATTATTTCTGCTGTAGGAAATGGCTGGTTATGATTCATCTCTGCTATTTTAAATATAAACTAGGCACACTAGACTTGTTTTACAGTCAACATTGATAAACAGATATTTTTATTGTGGTTTATTACAATTTTAGATATCTAAAATAGAATGAACTGAGCATAGTCATCTATATTTGAGTATAGTCATCAATACTTGGTGAGATACTTTTCTTTTGGTATGAACTATCCATTAACATATGTTCAGGGAGACTTGGACAGAAATATTCATTATATACCTATGTGGAAACACAGGAAACTTGTAAATCTTAATCCAAAAAAACCCACTGAGAACAATGAATAAGGTCTCACTGACAGCCCCAAGCCTTGATCAAACTCATTATTTTTCCACATATTTTGGAAAGCTATTGTCCCATTCACATTAGCATCTTCATGAAAAAAATGTGTAAGACATCATTTGCTCTGCTTTAAAGGGAGAGTGAAGGTTGGAGTGAGGAGAAAGACAGGGACATCCTATTCAAAAGTTTTGCAGTATTTTATTTTGTTATGCAGACTGAATATACCGTTTCCATAGACTGACATTCAAAGAGAAAACAAATAAAAAAAGAAGATGCATCTTGTACGTGTTCCTATTTAAAATAAAACATAAAAAACAAAATATTGATAATACCAAAATTAGCTTATTTTGAGACTCTTCATCAAAAGGACTTTTGTATCAAAATATTGATAATACAAAATGTAAATGTAAAATGTAAAATGTAAAACTTAATCCAAATGTTAATGTAAAGTTGCGGGGAGATAAAGTGTAGTCTCTATCTGACAGCACTATACCTTGTGTAGGGTGCTCTAGTGACATGTATCCTGGTAAATGAAATACAGACCTAGAACAATATCGTGAACTGTCCTGTGATCAGGCACTGTTTAATTCTTATTATACTCACGTAAGTTTGGGGAATGAAGGCCTGCATGAGGAATGTTGCCAGCAGGTCAAGGGAAGGGATCCTCCCCTTCTACTCAGCTCTGGTGAGGCTGCACCTGGAGTATTGTGGGCAGTTCTGGGCTGCCCAGTACAAGAGGGACATGGAGCTTCTAGAGAGGGTCTATTGTAGAGCAACAAAGATGATCAAGGGACTGGAACATCTCTTATGAGGAAAGACTACGTGAGCTGGACCTGTTTAGCCTAGAGAAGATTGACAGGAGATCTAATCAACAGGTACAAGTATCTGAGGGGAGAACGTAAAGAGGATGGGGCCAAACTCTTCTTGATAGTGGCCAGTTATAGGAGAAGGGGTAATGGATGCAAGCTGAAACACAGGAAGTTCCATCTCCATATGAGAAAGAACTTCTTTCCTGTGAGGACGACAGAACCCTGGAACAGGCTGCCCAGAGAGGTTGTGGAGTCTCATTCTCTGGAGATGTTCAAAACCCACCTGGATGCTCTAGGTGTCCCTGTTTGAGCAGGAGGATTGGACTAGGTGATCTCTAGAGGTCCCTTCTAACCTTAACCATTCTGTGATTCTGTGAGAAAGAGTTTAGAGATATGGGTTTAATTTGTATCATGTCATTTGCTGTTACAGATTTGGCCCTGTTTAATTTACTGTTTGCTTTTATAGTTTCCTTCTTTTTCTCTGAATAGTTCTACTATTATCTTCATAGCTTAATCACGTAAACTGAGGGCAGTGTTAACTTTGCAATATCAAAAACTTAAATGAAGGAGGGAGACCTGAGAGAGAGACTTGAGTTGACTGAATTATATAATGCAAAAACACATTCTGGTTTATAAAATCAAAAGGAAACTTTATATCCTTGTAAATGTTAGCTAATTTGGAGAAAAGAGCATACCTCAAGACAGTGTTGCTCTGAAGGATCATATGGATTATTACTGAATTGCTCATGATAAATTCCCACACAGTCCTCTTCAAAGGAGAGAAGAAATTCATTGATCATTAGGGCTCATAATGATATCTATATTAAATCCCAAAATATATAAAAACACCTGATTTTAGGCTTCAAATAAAAAAAAAAATAAATTTAGCATAATTTTCTTAGGCTTGCAAAATGTTTCCAGTAAATGAAAAATAATATATCGATTCAGAGGAAAAGTTAAGGAACAGCAGAAATGAAATACTGAGTTCAAGAATCTTCAGTGTGAAAGAAGATGAAATTTTGTGATGCTGATTGAATTTCTTTTCAAAAGACTGGAGTATTAGTCTGAATGGCTAATATTTTGAAGCTACAATAAATTTATGAAACTTTCACAGAACTTTGAGATCTTATATTCTTCTCACTTGCTAAATTTCTTGTATTTCACTATGAAGCATATTTTTAATGGCAGCTGTCAGTCAGAACACAAAATTAGATGATTATTTTCATCCGGCCCCGTGTGTTCCTCACTTTCAGTCTCATAAGTCCAGTGTTATAACTTCAGAGTCAAATATTGCCTGTTTGATTCAGGATTACTATCCTATTCATGACAGTTGAATCAAATCACAAAATCACAGAAAAATTGGGGTTGGAAGAAACCTCTGGGAATCAGTTAGTCCAAATGTATGCTCAAGGAGGCTCACCTAGAGCAGGTTTTTCAGGACCATAATGTGTTGGATTTTGAATATCTCCAAGGATGGAGACTCTGTGACCTTTGTGGGTAACCTGTTCCATTGTCCAACCACATTCACAATGGAAAAATATTGTGTGCAGGTGGAATTACCTGTGCTTCAACTTGTTTCCATTGCCTTTTTTATTGTTACTGAGCACCACAGGGAAGAGTGTGGATCCATGCTCTTCCTATGCTTCCTTCAGATATTTATAAATATTTCCCCCAAGCCTTGTGAACAACTCCGGCTATTTCAGCATCTCCCAATATGAGAGAGATCCTAATCTCTTAGTCATCTTTGAACAGTCCTTTATCTGTTCACTAGAACAAAGCAGTCTAGCATGACTCAGTAACTTCAGGGCATTTCTCTTTATAATCCATCCCCCCGTAGTTGATTGTATAATCCATTATATAGACATGACAACTGATTTTACCCCAATCCTGATAAAGTTAATCAGATATTATCTTCTGTATCAATATGTTTCTGTTTCTGTAGATAATTTTCACATTTGGTCAGCTTCCCAGTGATCAGTTGCTATTCTCACAAATTGACAGATTACAACTGTTACAGTATTGTATGGTAATTTATGAAAAACAGAGTATATGATTTCCCCGAACTATCTCCTCTTGAACTAAAATATATTGTTTAACTGACATTTCCAATATTCATTCAAAAATTGCCAGAGTCTACATCAACCCTTGTTCACGATGGTTAGTATTTTAAGTAATATAAATTCATCATTGACTTATTCATAGTCTAAGTTTGTCTACTCTCAGCTTCCAATTACAGAAACTTACTCTCTACAAAATATTAACATTTGCCATCTTGATAAAGTAAAAGTCCTTCCTTTTGCACAAATTTCTATAGGCTAGAAGACCCAAACGAAGCAAACTCTCTGTTATTTTTGTTTTGTTTTGTTTTCTTATTTGTTTGTTTGTTTGGTGTTCAGTGTGTCTGTATTGTCTGTAGGTGTCCATGTCCTTCTTCTAGGGAAAATTGATCACTTAAAATTAGAGTTGTGACATTAATTTTTGGCTTTTTAAAAATGACTCTGACCTGCGTATAACAAAACATACTTAGATATAAAGAAAAGATGTGGTCTGTTTTCCAAATGAAATTGAAACTCTTGATCTTTTAGACTACGAATTGCACTTTCTTAATCTTCTTCTTCTTTTCACAGCTTAAACTACAGATGCAAACTTAGTCTCACAATTCCAATCTGACCTGAAAACTGCTTATCTTTTGAACTGAAAGAACATCAGAAATTATTCCAATTCTTAGAAGCGTCAATAAGCATATAATTACAGTATTTCTTTTATATAAGAATGTGAGGTTTAGGTTTCTGTTTTAATTGCAAGTGAGAGGAGAGGCTAGGACAAATAAAATTCTCAGATTGTTCAAATGATGTATTTTGTTAAATGTGGCTAATTAAAAAAATGTAAATTTCTACTCCATTTTTTTCTTTATACACCTAACACCTACACTTTCTTTTCAAATCTCAGTAGTATTGATTATCCAATGGCACTCTTTACCCTAGATTTTCCTCTGTGATCCAGCAATACTCAAATAAACCTGGTGTGAGGGCGGGTGGGGAGTAGGAGGAGAGGAAAAAAAAAAGGTTTAAATTTTTCTCTCATTCATTACATTTAATTTACTATAGATCAAGTATGTCTTTATCAGCAACAACCAAAATAACACATTATTTAAATAGAATTATTTGAACCATAGATCCAAACATCGAAAAATGTCCCTATATTTAACATTTCCATCAATACTTACAATTTTGCCCAATTCCAGAAATTCTTCATTTATTGTATTTGAGACACTTATTGCAATTGCCAATACCTTCCAAAATCTTTCATGACGAAGGTCAATCTTTAATGGCCTGAGATTGTCTGTTTTTTCATACTATGAAAGATTTAGAAAATGAATTAGAAAGAGGAACCTGTGAGAGGGAAGATGTCTCCCTTTTTTGCTAGCATGCTCTCAGTTGCTTGCTCTATTTCTGTCTGCAGCGATAATTTGATCCTTTATCAAGAGTAGAAGCTTGGAACTTTCCCTGAGGGTTTTCACTCTCTTGCTGGAGACTATTGCACAGGAACATGGAAATCTCCCTAAAGGGAATCCTTTGGGTGTGAGATGGACTAACCTAGTACAGATTAATTCCTCTTCTAATATCTATTGATTGCACACAGCTTTCCCAGTACTATGTTTTGTTCCAACATTTTGCTAGGGAGAAGAAGAAATATTGCAGCTGGGGTTAGGTGACAGAGAGGAGAACTACTCCGAGCTTTCAATCCTCCTTACTATTGCAATGCAAAAATGTGAGACATAAGCCTTGCTTAAGGAAAATAAATGTAAAATAAGCTAATTATAATACGGTAGCTTTCAGCTGTGCAGTGTCTAACATCTGAAGGTCAACCAAACTTAGGCAAAGCCATGAAGGTAGAAGCAGCTATTTCTCAGATGCTTTAGCTGGATAGCAATGCAGTTTTGCTTTTGAAGATTACATAATGCAGAGCTGAACTATCATTTGCCTAATTTCAATATTCATTCTTTTGTAAACTGGACACTTTCCTCCTTTTAGTTTAACGATACTGAAATGATTCAGTTCATATTCCTATACCTTCCCTGTGCTTTAGTTAAAGCACAATTTATTGCAGCAACATTTTTTTCTCATTTAAGATGACTTTGAACTTTATGTTCACATTGCACAGTAGCGTTTGATGTGATCTCCTAATAAGGGCCCTCTACAAAATCTTATCATTCAATGTCCACTGCACCTTTCTTCATTATTATAACAGCCTGATTTACACTGAATTCTGTCAAATTACTGAGACATGACCTTTACTTAAAAAAAAAAAGGAAAAAAAAATCTCTTAATCAAGTTACGACTTTCCAGATTTGCAGTCTTTCTGAACTCTTGAAACCAACTCTGAGATTTCTTGGAACTGATGTGGTTCTAACCAACCTGTGACATTCAGGAGCTCTCTTAGATCTTTACAGGCTACGGTATTATTTTTTCGGGGTTGTCAGAAACTTTTTTTCTAGTGGTTTCCTTAGAAAAAAAGTTATCCAGATTCTCAAGTTTCTTTTCCTAACTGTCCACTTTGCTTAGTAGTAAAATAAGTAGCTAAACGAGTCTTCTTTGCACTTATCTTCTTTTGCTTTTATAATCCTTAAACTCATATAGTTTATTTATCACTTTTCTAACAATAAAATATATAAAGTAATGCACTGAATTCCATTAGTATACAAGGTGGGTTTTTTTTCCCTAACATTGACTCTATGTTTTGTTTAATTAATTAACATAGAATGGCTTTGCCATAAGCAAAGGCATTCTTTCACTCTCTTTGAAGTAAAGGCATGACTTTTTTTTTAAAGTATCACTTATTACGGTAGAACACTACATCTACAGACTGACAGGTACAGAATATATTATCTCTATGAACAATATTAAGCTCAACTAGCTCTTGTGTGCTAATTTTTGCTCCACGCATGTTGAAGAACTTTATAATGGCAGGTAATATGACTGCCTTCCTTTATGAATAAGATAGATGAATCAGAGAAAGTTCATTTGTTTTGTCTAACACATGTTATCAGAGTAGTGACAGAGAAAGTAGTACAACTTGAATTTTCCATATTTCTGTGTCACTGATCAATCCTATTCCTGTCTTGCAGAAAAGAGTGATAGCTTCATTTTTCCCTTACAATCACATAAGAGATGATCACCAGCTGAAGGCCACATGGATTACCCTAAAAGATATGTGCTTACACAAGTGGATTTTGCTACAAGCAGCCAAACTCCACGCTGGAATATCAAATGTGGTATTTTTTAAACCATGTCTTTTTGTGGAATCTACATGTCTTTCTAGGCTGAAGGATTCACAGTACTGAAATTCTAGAATTAGGCAAATATATTTTTTTGTCTATTTATTTATTTATTTATTTATTTATTCATTTTGTTTGGAAAATAGGCAAAGAAAAAGTGTTCAAAAATGTATTTCTGGACAAGGCAGTAATGCGTGTGATATTTAAACCAGCCTGATTTACCTAATAACTTATTGCATTAACATGCTCTTAGTTAAACTCCAGTCTATACACTGGATAACCTCAATTTCCATCACTGAAGAAGACTGTCTTATTTATCAGGGTTGCACATTTGCTTCAAAGGAGTACAGAATGACCTGTTCTTGTAGTACTTTAGGAAAAATGGAAGAAAATTATATTTTCCTAAAGCTTGGAATATGTATCTAGGTTAGTGATTGGACAGCTGCTATCCATGTAATTTTCTAAGAACTAAAAGTCCCACGGTCAGTGATGTTCTGACCACCTTACAGATCTCTTTTTATTATATATTTTCCTCTTTCTGTCTTTTATCTTTTTCACTGCAGTAAGAAATAAATGGCAAATATCGCACATGAATTTGTAGATGATATAAATTATTACTATACCCTTCAGACTACTCCTTTTGTAAGCTATTGTCCTTTACATATTACAGGCAGTCAGATTTTTTGATGTAGCAAATTATGCCTTAAGTTATTCATTTTTTTGTTGTTTTTCTTTTCCCTTTCATTCGTTACAGGAAACATAATCAGCATACAGCTTGCCTTTTATTTCTGCTTTTGAGTATTGATCCCTCTGCACTTTGAATATGCTACCATTTTACTCCTTGTTGTCTTGATAACATTTATCTGCCTGGAGGTTTTTATTGCTGTGTTTCAAGTCTTGCGCAATATATCCTTTTTTTTCTTATTTTCACATCACGGAGAACAGTAAGCCACATGCTGAAGAGCTTTATAAACGAGAAAGTGGTGAATATTTCAGATCAGCTGTTCTTGTAGCTTTTAGTCAGGGTAAGATTAGGTTTTCAAATTATTGCCGCAGAGGTGCAAAATCCAAGCTCATCATGCATGATCTCACAGAAGCCACTCAATTTTCTTATGGAGAGAACTCCATAAGAATTCCAAAAAATTTCTATAGTACACTTACTTAGACTGAAGTTCGGAAACTTCAATGAAGGGATTGAGTGCACACTCAGCAAATTTGCAGATGACACCAAGTTGGGGGGAAGAGTAGATCTCCCTGAGGTAGGAAAGCTCTACCAAGGGATGTGGACAGGCTGGATCAATGACCTGAGATCAACCATATGAGATTCAACAAGTTCAACAGAGTGGCTGGAGAGCTGTGTGGCAGAAAATGATGTAGGAGTGTTGGATGACAACCGGCTGAACATAAGCCAGCAGTGTGTCTAATGAAACCAAAAAGTCCAATGAGCCAAGAAGTCCAATGGCCTCCTGGCTTGTGTGAAGAAGAGCGTAGCTGGAAGGACCAGGGAAATGATCATTCCCTTGTACTCGGTTCTGGTGAGGGTGCAACTCGAATACTATGTTCAGTTTTGGGTCTCCCACTGCAAGGAAGAAATGGAGTTGCTGGAGTGTGTACAAAGAAGGCTAACGGAGCTGGTGAAGGGTCTGGAACGCAGACCTCATAAGGAGCGGCTGAGGGAGCTGAGGTTATTTAGTCTGGAGAAGAGGAGGCTCAGGAGAGACCTTACAGCTCTCTACAACTACCTGAAAGGAGGTTTTAGTGAGGCGGGTGTTGATCTCTTTTCCAGAGTAACTACAGATAGGACAAAAGGAAACTGCCTCAAGTTACACCAGGGGAGGTTCAGATTAGACATTAGGAAGAATTTTTACTCTGAAAAAGTAGTCAAGCATTGGAACAGACTGCAAAAGGAAGTGTTGTAGTCACCATCCCCAGCAGTGTTCAAGAAACATGTAGATGAGACACTTAGGGACATGGTTTAGTAGGCCAGGTGGTGATGGGTTTACAGTTTGGCTGAATGATCTTAAAGGTCTTTTCCAGCCATAATGATTCAGTGATTCTATGATTCTAAATATTTAGGAATGGATTCAAATTATCAAAAGTTGATATCTAAGTGTAAGCAATATAGTCATTAACCATTGATCTAGTAACTCAGAAATTTCTGTAAAATTGCTAGAGATTATTTGGTTATGGGATTAAAGTCTCCTCTCCACACACTCAGGAGCACAGAGGAACAATGACAGCCATGGGAACCCAAATAACTTAATCAGAAAAACAAGCATCCTGTGTCAGCCACTCTCAAGGCCATCACAGAACAGTCATCAGTCCCATGAGTCAAGGATGAAAGACATCAAGATAAATCAACAGAAAGGCATGTCTCTCTTGCACTTCTCATGAGCCACTTTCAGACTGAAGAGGGTTGCTGCACATGGAACTCCTTTTGGGTGCAAGAGAAGAGCATTTTGCTATTGCACAGGACTTATAATAGGATATTTAAGGGAGAAGCAAATGGAAGAGCAAAGGGTACCTGGAAGTTGAAGTGCCAATACCTAGAATAGGACCATGGTGTCACAGAGGCCTGTGGCACCAGCCTCCGGTGAAGGTTAACATCAGTTTGCATGCCTGTCCACTTGTGAGTCAACTAGAGGTGAAAGTATCCAAGACAAACTACGGACTGTTTAAGGTCAGCTGGGATGACCTTAGACATCCTTAGCTGGGATTACCTTAGATATCCCAGGATCCAGTATGGATCCCCTAGTGCATAAGGAGGACATAAGTATACATTTTCCACTAATATATCTTCATTCTAATAAGCCAGGAAAGGGAACAAAATGAGTCTGTTGGTTCCATATGTGTTTATATGAGAATGCTGCTGTCTGTGCTTATCTGTGTGACCAGCCATGTATAAATAAAAATATAAATTGAAAAATGTAGATACCACTGCATACTGTGTATTTTACAGTTTTAAGACTTTTGTGTCTCTCTTCCATGTACACTAACATCGATCACTCTCATGTTTTTGTTTTACTTTGTTTATACATATATTTTTAAAGTTTGGCTAGCATTTCTTGCATTTTTTTTACCAGGATGATTACATACCCTGTAACCCTGTAATGTATGTCGTTCAGTTCCACAATATCTGTTTTTATCTTGATCTTTTTTTTCTTCTTCAACCCATTGAAGTTCTAGCACTGAAGATCATATTCAAAAGGCCTATAGCCTTGTTATTAATGCCAGCCCCTAGCAACTGGAAAAAAATCAAGAAAATATATGTCAGAAATGGATGGATTTTGTACTAGAAGATCAAAAGTTATTCTTTTAGCCTGAGGCTGGCCTTGTTTCTAATTTTTCTGTCCCTACTACAAAGCTTTCCAACAAAGTGACTACACAATGTAGTTTACCTAAGCCTCTTGCTTGGAAACAGCTGAGCTGGAGAGACAAAGATCTAGATTGGAAAAATTCAGCCCAAACCCAGAAGGTCTGACACACTTACAACCACCTGAAGATAGAATTTTATAATGGAAAGTGTTAGGGGAAAGTGTTAAGTATAGTGACTATAGATTTTGCTGCCAGTTTCAGTAATCATCATTCACGGTGAGAAGGAAGGAGACACTGAAAGGGTAGAAAATAATAGAGGAAAATGTAAAGTTTTGAAAAGAAGAAAAGACTAAAGAGTAAAAAAAGGAAACATAGAATTTAAAAAGCTAAATAATGCATTGTTTCACTTGAAAAAGAATGGAAAAATATGTCAAATTATTGACTGCTGTGTTCAAACATATTACATTTTTGCCATGTGTCCTTCAAATATCTGCCATATTATGTCTAATTATTCTAATTTACTTTTAGCAAGTGTCTAAAATTCTACCCTAAAATTCTATCCTGCATACTCAGGATGTTATTTCACATTTTTTATGACTTTTTTTCCTTTGATGAAAGGGATTCAAAAAAGTAATTTGTGCCACGTGGTCTAGCTGACCCTGCTTGAGCAGGGGGTTGGACTGGGTGATCTCTAGAAGTTCCTTCCAACCTCAACCATTCTGGGATTCTGGGATATTTTTTTCTCCCTATAATATGCCCTCCCTCTAATGAGAATATTCTCCCCTAAATGAGAAAAAGGTGCTGGGATACAAAATAGCTTTCATTTAAAAAAAGCCTTTCTAAACATAATGTTTAGTATTTTATTTTTATGATGAAATGAAGATTTACAGATATGCACTTTTTTTACTGAGCAGCTGTGTTTGCTCTTTATCTCTTGTCTGTCATCAGTTCATCCCTTCCTTATTGCTTGTTACATTCTTTTGTTAAAGCAGATCTAAATTTAGGCTGCAAAATAAGGCATAAGTAAGTTCTGATATCTCTACTTTCTAAATGACAGTATAATACACAAACTAAAGTAAGTAAAACTAGATCATCTTTCTTAATATTCTATTTTTGGACAATATCTGAATTCCTATTCAGAATATAAGAAATGAAGAGAGTATCACATAATCTTTTCCCTCTTATGATCTCACATCTTCCAGCGTCAGTAGTTTATATAAATCACCAGATCAGGTGGTGATACTTAATAACCATGTATTTACCTTTCAAGGTTTTATAGAAACTACTAGACTTAAAGTCTAAATTGATTCCATGCTTACCCTGTAAGACATCCTACATACTGTTAGGATGTTGATTTTTTTTTCTGTTGTTTTCTAATTCCTCTCAAAGTTGTGATATGAAAAAAATGAAAACTTGGCGAAAAGTTAAAATGGAAATATTCTGAATAGACAGAGAAAAGAGGTGAAAAACCTCTTCAACATAATGGAGTACATGAAAAAAATTGTAGTGAAATTTCTGACTGAACAGATCAGATATTTCAAAATACCAATCATACTTAAAGAAGTCACAGGAAAAACTGTTAGTGTGTCAAAACTTGGGTTAACTTTATGTATTGCCTATTCAAGTCGTTTTGTACTTATTTAGAAACTTTATAATTTTAACTACAGTTTCAACAGTTTGTTTATATCAGTAATAGTTTCACTGAAAGTTGTATGACAACTGAGCTTTCTTCCTTTCAGATGTCTCCATTATGGAGGATAACATGAACCTGCATGATCATGTCATGTCAAACCATTTCCAGATCTGCGGTGGATTTAGAGCAAATCTGTGTCATTATGCCTGAAAACTCTGAAAATCCTAGGTGTCTGGGGCTGTTCAATGGCTTCTGGACTTTCTCATGTTAACCAGGAGCCGAGTTTCTTCTTGCAGCTGACTAGTTCAATAAGTTTCTGAACTTCCAAGGAACCTCACCTTTGCCAGGTTACACCAAACACGTGAATAAAATCAGGAGCTATATTAAAGCAAATGATGCCAGAGAACATTTCTAGGCCTAGAACTTGATTATCTTGTGCATTTTGCTTACAGGAAACTAGTACTTTCCCAGAGGAACTCCTGAGTGTGGGTCAGAGACCATTTCAAATAGATGCAGCCATAGGTGGGAGAATAAAAGCCTACTTTGGAGAATAAGAGAATTTAATGTGTGGGCAAGGGTCTTTCTGTGATGGTTGACCTCAGTTTCCAGGAACAGTCCTCAATGCCCTCTCTTTTTTATATTTTATTTTATTTACATAGCTATAGAGTAGCCAGAGCCACAAAGTCCTCCAAATAAAATCCTCAGTGACTGAAAATTCAGACGGTATAGGACAGCACTGTGATGGGCTCTTTCAGGACTGGCAGCTCAAAACGTTTAGCCAGGGGTCACTATTTTTTATACTTTACTGCTGGTGTGCTTATTCCCCTCTTATTCAATGGAGAATAAAATGTACAGAAGCATTTTGCAGTTGTTCTGTAGCTCCTTTCTTAAATGGGTTGCATGCTTATGACTGTTTCCTCACAGAAACTTAATTTCTGCCTACTAGTTTATTGGGGTGCTATAAAACACAACTTTGTCTACTGTGACATTATGCACATATAGTAGGTATAGATGTGATTAAGAAAGGGTCTTATTTTCTCTAGATCTATGTTTGCAAAGAGAGTTTTTACTAAAAAATCTTTAGACCTCTATGGTTAACTTTTCACTGTGCACTTTGTGTATGGACTTCTGGTGTGACATAGGTTTTTTTTTGTTTGTTTAGCTTTAATACAACCCAGAAAGCTGAAAAAAAGCAATAATCTTATAACATATGCACCCAGATCAACCAAGAGCAAAAGCTATAAATAAGAACTAAGTTGTGGGAAGTGTGTGTGTCAATGCTAATGAGAAAACAGGGCATTATTTTATGCAACACATTTATGCAGTCATCTGTGGTGTCTAATAGTTTTTTTATATATATAATCCAGTATTGTTTCTCCCACACAGTACATTTATTTGATAAAGATGATTTTATTAATTTGAATTTGATGGTGTAGTGCAAAAAGAGAGACTTGTTCACTGCAATTGTCTTAGCCAAACTGTGATTGTGAGCATGTACATGTAACCCTCTGAGTTCCACATCACTGTAGCCCAATGTAAATATGTACTGCTGCTAAAAAAAAAACTTTTGAGAGAATGGGGGTCAGTGTTTATTTCCAGCCAAATTAGTTGCCTGATATGACTCCTGGCATGGCCTTTAGAGTGCCAGTGTCAGCACAAAGAAGAGTGAGAATGAACATTTTAAAAAAGAAAGGAACATTAAGTTCTTTTTCTTGCAGGAGCTCATAATTATGTTGTATTAAACAATGCATTTTTTATAAAAAAATAAAGGTAAGTACATCTTGGATGTCTCTTTTTTTTTTTTTAATTTTATTTTCCCAGAACCTACAATATATTCTGAGACTTACAGTACTAAACATATATATACATATATATATATATAGGAGGGGTCAAAATGTATTTACTCTCCTTTTTAACCAGATTATCCTTCCTGTTTTTTCACAGACACTCTGTCTGACAGTATGTGAAAATTAAGGCTGCCATCTCACTGTACATTCTCGATTTCCACTTGCTTCCCCAGAAGTAACAGACAAATATCAATATCACTAGCAAGTTGTGGTCTGGTCCAAACAGAGTCTCACTGCAAGGAGGAAATCTCACTACTGTATGTGGTTAAGAAAGAGTTGTTGTCATCTCAGGTGATCTCAGTGTTAGAATGAACCTAACATTATACTAATGACTCAAATCCAACTATAGCAACTGATACATATATATTATAAAATACTGTAAAATTTATATATTTATATATAAATAAATATATAAATATATGTAATATATGATATATATATGAATATATAAATATTTCATATGTATGTATATGTATGAAGTGGAGAAAGTTGAGTACATGGCATTATCTGGAAGGTTACAGGAAAGCATTTTTGTAAGGATTGTATAAATTATGCATAAATTATAATCCCCCAAAAACATACAAATTATAATCAAGTCTTTCCTGGCTTCTAATTTCATAACCATACAATCTCAGTGTTTTATCAAGGTATTATACTGCATTTAATATGTCATCTTGTGTACTAATAGGTCACTGCATTATATGTTCAGAGAGTTATTTGTAGATTCAATAAGCAATAAACTCACTTTTGACCTGCTTTCCTTCAGGCAGTCTGATTAGATCTGTGTTGGAAAGCATCCAGTTTCATGATGGGTTTGTGCTAGTATTTTAGCAATGGGAGAGATTACTCATTTTAGTGAATACTGGAGCTTGCAAAATTGGTGATGGCAAAGTTCAGCAATAATAGTTCCTTATCATAATTTCTTCATAATCCCACTGTTGAGGTGGTTACAGGGACTAACAATGTGGTATTTAATATTTTACCTGGACCAGGCAGCTTGTGGCATTTAATTTCACTTTAGCAAGCTTGGCAAATAGCCATGAAGTCACAGTTAAGAGAATATCTGATGCATTGCACATTAGTTTGTTTTATAATCCAATAGTTCATCTATATACAATCATGCAGCTCCTGGTTTTAACAAGATCACGGCTTTCTTTGAGTGAACATTGAATGTTGTTTTAAACCAAGCAAATCTTTTTATGAGAAGGTTATTTCAGAGTACATTTAAAAACCCTGAAAAACAGTACGTTCACTGAATGCGGTCCACATCTGATCAAAACAGTGATAGTGATTAGATTTGAAAAGGGATCAAAATGAAATAGAAACCCCTTCATTGATGAGTCTCCTCCATTCTGATTGATCAATTTACCAGTCTTTTATCAGTGGAATACTTTTATGATTTTGGATGGGATTTGAATAATGCATGTATGCAATACCTATGTGCATTCTTTCTATATATGTGTGATTGTGTGTTTGTATATACATTGCATTATTTTTAATTCACTGTGATGAAAATCTTTTCCCGAAATAAGACTACTCAATAGGAGATTGGAATAGCTTTTTTATGTTGTTAAGAAAAATTTACTTCCTTACTGGTGTATAAAGTTTCACAATTGCAGAAATATAGGCACCCTGGCTGGCCATGAACAGTGTCTTCCTTTTATCCACAGCCGTTCATCAAGGACTTTTTTGTTCATGATAGCCAGATTTTTTTTGAGGAGGTCTCTTTTTTTTTCTATGCCACATAAGCAACATTCAAAAAACAATAACCAGATCTGTAAGCCATGTCACAATTCTGGAAATTGCTAAAAGTAAATTAAGAAAGTTCTGGTGAAGGAGTCGACATTGATGTATAAAGGTCTATTGCATCTAAGCTGTATCTATACAAGCCACATCTCTCTCAGTGGTGCAAAACTTAATATACTGGCTAGGTAATTTTCTGAAATAGTCCACTTTGGAGCATTTATTTTGTTACATGGATATATCTAGAAATTCTTTTATGAAGATGGAAACTAGGCATTTGGTTGGCATTAGCGCAGATTTTTTTTCCCCTAGAAAGTCAAAAGAATGAAGAAAGAAAGGAAGATTGTCTCTGATAAGCCATTCACTTCCAAAGTGGCTTAAAAATATTAGCTCTGTCTTTGGGAGATATTAAAATTGTCCATGAACATCTTTCTAAAATATTTTTGAATGACTATACATTAAGTATATAGATTTATATATTCTGAGGATTTTAAAACCTTTACTGAACAGTAGTTAAAAGCTGGGTGTGATGGAGAGGCAGAACCTGTAACTGTGAGGCCAGAAAAGCCATACAAATGAATGTGCATGATGTTTGCTTCAGAGACATTCTTATTATTACTGTGTTGACAAGTATTAACTGACAATTCCATGCTGCTGTAACCTTGCCTAGAAGACTAAACCAAATTAGCAGTTAGATTGTGCCCTTTGGACAGCAACTGTATAAAGAGGGAAGCGCGAATGAGACCTTTCTTGATCCTCTTTACACCTGCATTTACTCAACCTTATCTGCAATTCTAGTCCAAAGGGAAGCCAACAAATTCATGTCTGTCAAAGTACTTCCTTGAATAAGAGCTGGGGAGGAAAGGACATAGCCAGGTGTTAATTATTTTTCAGTGGCATCAGAACTGGATAATGAAAAACACACTGAACTTCTTTCCTAAAAGAAGCAAAATAACTTTATTCCTAGATAATAGTGGGAAAACATGTGGAATTTTCCTTCACTTCTCTCTCTTCTTTCCCTGTTATCCTGATATGAACCAGCTTTATACTTTCCTTTTTTTTTTCTTTTTTTCTTTTTTTTTTTAACCAGAAGAGAGTGGCTCGTCATTGCTCCAAATCAGCATTTCTTTAATGTGTTGTTAGGAAGTAAAGGTACTAAACAGACTTTGATCTAGTGATAAAATCAGAGTTGCCAGAAGGTTCTTTTTTTTTTTTTTTTTTTTTTCCTCCCCCACTCCCAAGCTTCCCATTTCTCCCTTTGGTAGAAAACACTTCACTAAAAATGATTCTCACCATGTGGCAGAAACATATGTAAGATTTAGGCAGCGAATTGGTTTTCTAGGGGTCCCTTTTCTTTTCTATGAATCCACAAACATTTTAAGGCTGTAGTCAGGTGGACTGTAATTGCTGAACAGGACTATATGGAGTATATTTCAGTGTGCTTGGATTTTCATGTCTAGCACCCATTAAACCTCACTTATGGAACTGAGTAAATAACACACTGTTTTTCATCGGTGACTATTTCTATGGCATTTATGGGTGTAGTGGAGATGAAGCACTTACTTAAATGTTTTTCTGAAGCTCTAATAACTAGGTGTTAACCACTTTGTGACATCACGTAAATGTTTAAAAAGCAGATAGCAGTTGTTTGTGCTGTCACACCAAAGCTCTTAGCATGGCAACTACTCTTGCTTTGTGTAACAATACTGAACACTTACTTTTCTTTACTCTCAAAGATAGTGATTATTTTTCTTCCCAATCTTTTGGTTGCCTAGTTGCCTCAATGCTGCACGCTATTTCTAATGTGTTTATTTCAGTATGTGCAGTGTAATTTCCATATGGCTCTGCTTTTGGTGGCAGTATGACTCACTGATAATGATAGGTGAAAGAATAGACCTTTGAATGTGCCCTCCTTTTTCTAAAACTGTGTAAAAAGTTAAATCAAGCTATTATTTTCTTACAAATGTTTAGCATATAAATATAAATGTGTAAGAACTAGTGTTATTTATAACTATTTTACAACTAGAGGTAGTTCACAGAATGTAAGTGAAAGACAGAATAATGAAGGGATATTTTGAGAGACAGCTTTGGCTGCACAGGATAAACAAGCAGATCACTTTACTCAGTTATGAAGTCAGTGATCTTATTAGGTAGGTTTGTAGGGAGAGATGATGTCTTTTGTTAGACCAAGTGACGCAGCTGCAGAAAACAGAAAGCTGCCAGGCAGAAAAGCTCTGCTTCAGGTATATGTGCATATCTGTGTCACACGTTTTTAAAGACTATAGGAGGGCTTGGTGCTGAAAAGAAGCTCTATTTTTTGCAGTTATATTATCTACTCTAATAAACACATTGCCTCTCTCTACAAGGCCTGCCTGGATTCTTTCCTTGGACAATCGTAGCTGCAACAGCATGACTTGTATTGGGTATATTGCTGGGACCAACACTGTATTTAAACAAAAGCCCGTTCAGGAGTTTCTTTGGGAAGATGTTAGTTTCCTTCAAAACTTATTTATTTATTTATTTTTAAAGTAGCACAGTATAGTGAATATCCAAACTCCAAATAAAAAAAAAAGAATCTACCATCTAGTTTAATTAAGTACCCAAAGTGCCACCAGGCCCTTGCTCTTTCCCTTTGCGAAGTTGCTGCTCTTGTTAAGTGAGATGCTACAACCTACAGCATTGGCTAGGGAGTTTGAGAAAGAAGTAGTGGCTCAGGACACAGTGACTGGGACTTAGGCAAACACTGCAGGATTAGGCATTCAGGCATCTTCATTTATGTAGCATCCAGTTACTAATGAGCACGCAAAGAGGCTGTATGGCGGCCACACAATTTTTTGTATAGTCACACTTTGAAAATGTTGGGGATGGGTCTCTTCTTTGACCCGTCATCTTCTCTTTCTCTCCCTTTATGTTGTCTCTTTTCCCACTGTGTTTTTTACTACATTTGCAGTATTTTTGGTGGGGGGGAAGGCACAACTTGACCTTTACAGTGCATCTTGTATTTTTACCTACAGTAATAAAAGGTGTTTTTTCTACGAACTGTACTATCGAAAAGTGATAGAAATATTCTTTTTATTACCCACTTTATGTGTTAATAGGATCTTATTTCTGCAAGTGTATTGAAATACTTTTAAATACTGAATAGTTTTATTTATTGTGATGCTATTCACTTTTCATTTAATATTACTATTTTTCAATATTACTATGAACAAAGCATTGTTACTGCAATTCCAATATGAAAGTATTATTTACATTCAGTTTGCCATAGATTTTTAACACAACATTAAGTATTACTACAAATTGTAAGCATTGTGCAGCATTGTAAGAAGCCTGGAATGACTGCATTTGCACTAACAAGATGCAAATTGTGTTTAAAGTCAATTTGATATAGTCAATTCTTTGTTGTATGAAACGTTGCTGCAGAATGAAATTAGCCTGCTTAAACTGATGCTGGTGAACACAGTACAGTTATGAGTCTAGTATAGCTCTTTTGGAGTTGATATTTGCAACTCTTCTTAAATGCAAACTGGACCTACCAAACAGAGTTGCTCAGATGTCTCCTGATAGCATCTTCCTAGAAGGGAAGATGACTCAGATTCAGCCAGAATACAATCTGGCTACTGTGCGGCTCTCCAGTGAAGAGCTCCAAGCATAGTCAACTACAATGCCAGAGTGCTTACTGTGCTACTCAGCCTTATGAAAAAGGTGCTTGGAGATTATTTTTGCCCAGCACAGTTTAATAACTAAGTTCCTATCTAGTGCAAAATAGGTAAAATATCTAATGTAAAATAGGTAAAATAGCTGGCATGGAGTTCCAAGTTTATCTATAAAATGTCATAGCTGCTTCTGTATAGTCCTGTGCTCGAGCTGATACATGGTCAGCTCAAGATCTCTACTGTGAAACAGTTACTCTGCAACACAGGTACCTCACAAAAAAAAATTAGAGACACTGTTAGTATACTGAACAGAAGGGAAGTGTGTATTGAGGTAGAGTTAGATAGCAATAGTCACAGAAAATATGTTAAAAATAAACTAACTCTGAAAACAGAATGAAGCCATTCAAAAGCATTATCTGGAATATAGCAAAAATATATCATCACCTTTAATGTGCTGCCTGGTATAGGTGTTGTGAATTAAGGCATCAATCTATGTTTGGGCCCAGGGGGATACCCCCATCAGGCTGAAATTCAACAAGTGAGATTTCAGATACATGATCTGTTAGGTAATATTGCCTTTTTACCTTTGAATATAAAGCTGGATGATATAGAGGGAAGAAGGTTCAGCTTCTGCTGCCTGTTTTATAGGAATCCGTCCACATTTAGAATTGCTAGTGTGTTGAAATATTCCTGTTCCTAGTCCTGAAGCTAAGGTATGTGATGAGAAACTGACCTCCTTCACTCTTTCCACCAGTACATTGGAAAGAACAATCTAGCCTCCTCTGAAGCAAGAGTCTCATAATAAAGCAAAAGCAGAAATAACTTCATGAAAATTCGAAATGTACTGCTTGGCATATGCAGTCACAAGCAACAGAAAATAGCAAATATTTTGAGACTTTTAGTACCATTTTATAGAAAGCTTGCTTCATAACCCTTGGAAAGAGTTGTTACATTGCATCTGGTCATCTGTTCATAAAGCTTAGCTAAGAAATCCTCAGCACAGAAATCTTTAGTGGTTCCATCTTGCTAAAATTAATAGCTTCCTAATTACACATTTGCTCAATCAGTGCTGCATTGTAAAAACAAGCTGATTATATATATTTTGTTAATAGCAGATCATCATGGGTTGTTGGGCAAATACTCTATTTAAAGGTCTTTAAAATGTATTCTGTATTGAAGATATCTTAAAAGAAAATTATCATAGTTACAATATGTTATGGTGCATGATACAAGATTATGTAATTATAGATGTTGAATCCAATTCATATTTGCTGTCAACTTCTACTACTTGTGATTTAAAACAACCGTTAAAAGAAAACAAAGAAATTAAAACAGCGTTCTATCCCAAAAAGTTAACAAATGAATTTTAAAAGCAAATAAATAATAATAATAATAAAAAAAAACAAGAATCTTTTCTCCACTGCCATCCTCCCAGGGGTTAAAGATTATCCTGGGTCTTTCCAGGATATTGAAAGTTTTGCAAGATAACCAATCTTGTGATTCCCACCTTATACATGATATGCTTCTTTCAGAGTGAGGGATGATCTATCTATATTACCTTTTGTACTCTTTTCCTTCACAACAAAAGATGCAAAAATATAAGGAATATTTAAAATATATCCTTATTGAACCATTGATACATGGTTCATTTATAAATGAAGACTGTCATCCCCTTTAAATCTCTTACTGAGCTTCTAGATGTTATGGTGAGAGTATAAATGTATAAATTATGGCTAAATTTTAAGTCATTTGTTCTCTATTTCTTTTTGTTTTACAGAATCACAAAATCATAGAATGGTTAAGGTTGGAAGGGACCTCTAGAGATCATCTAGTCCAACCTCCCTGCTCCAGCAGGGACATCTAGAGCATGTGGTACAGGATGGCATCCAGGCGGGTTTGCAAGATCTCCAGAGAAGGAGACTCCACAGCCTCTCTGGGCAGCCTGTTCCAGAGCTCTGTCATCCTCACAGGAAAGAAGTTCTTCCTCACATGGCGATAGAACTTCCTGTGTTTCAGCTTGCATCCATTACCCCTTGTCCTATCACTGGCCAGCACTGAGTTGAGTCTGGCCTCATCCTCCCTACGTTCACCCCTCAGATATTTACACATATTGATTAGCTCTCCTCTCAGCCTTCTCTTCTCCAGGCTAAACAGGCCCAGCTCGCTTAGTCTTTCCTCATATGACAAATGCTCCAGTCCCTTAATCATCTCTGTTGCTCTACGATGGACCCTCTCTAGATGCTCCATGTCCCTCTTGTACTGGGGAGCCCAGAACTGCCCACAGTACTCCAAGTGCAGCCTCACCAGAGCTGAGGAGAGGGGCAGGATGACCTCCCTCGACCTGCTGGCAACACTGGGGGTTTACTGGTGGTAAACCTGGAGTTTTTACTGGTGGTAAAATGTAGAATTTCTATTTGAAGTACAAAAATTACAAGATCATGTTTTTACCATCTTGCCTATGAATTTAAAGCAGTTCAGTAAAATTAAATTATACCTGATGTTCTCTAAACTTTACCACTTCAGAAATTAAGTACTTAAAAGATGCTTCAGTAATTTTAAGTCTGTGTGTGCTGGAGAGGATGATTTTGAGTTACTTGAACAGTTCTTTGATATTTATTTAATTAGCTTTTAGTTTGAATACAAATGACACAGATTTTTATCAGATGTTTATTATTGAATAAATGTTAAAGGAAAATGTCCTTATATTTTTTTGAAGGCTTTTATTCACTGAAGAGATACATGAAAGTCAGTAGATAACTCAAATATAGTTACCCAAAAATACATAATAGAATATATGATGCTTGTTATTGTTTTATATAAATCACTATAGGGAGGAATGTTATGTAAAATTGAGGGAAAATGCATTTTCATGTACAGCTTGCACAAACTCTCCTCACAAATTAAATGTTTCAGACTCTTTTCATGAGGACATGAAGATAGAGGACTGGGAGAGTTCTTATTCCTTCATATGGGCTTCAAGAAAAAAGTTGGTAAGCTCTAGTAGCACAGCAAGTAGAAGAAGTTGTAACAGATAAACCTAAGAAACTCCGTGCCAAAAGATGCTGTGGTTGCAAAACATTTGCACATATTTAAGGAGTGATTGACCAGGTACTTGAAAAAGAGCTCTGATGAGACTTTCTCAATAGATACAACTCCCCGGCCTCAGAACAACACCTGATGTGAAAATAATGTGAGGCAGGGAGAGTAGTCCACTACAGTATTTGTTTGCCTCATCACTATTCTGCCTTGGGTGTCTGCTTATGGTTACCATTTGCAACAAAACACCCATTTAGGAGATAGTATGTAAACAGGTAAATAGGTCCTTTTTTGTTGTTGTTGCTTTTCTTTTTTTTTTTATCTTGGAAATATTTTTAAAGGGAAAATCTGTTTGAAAGAGATAATAGCATTGTTTTGTTACAGAGAAAATGATCTATGCAGCTGCTGTGTATCTCCAATTTTTAGGGAAATGTACAAAGTCACAAAGGCTAATGGAAAAGCTAGCATATCTCATTTATAAAGTACATTTTTGGAAAAAAAAGAAAAGTGAAATCCATAATTGAAAAGAATGTTTCCAGTAAGCTTATGAAAACACTCACACAATGTGAGGTTTTATCACATTACCTCTTTTTTAAATTTTCCCTGTTAGCTAGTATTTTCCATCTTTAGTCTGTTCTTGACATTAAATGTGATATATGTATTTACACATCTAGTAGAGAAGACATCTAAATATTTAGATATCTAAAAGTTTTGTTACAATAAATGAAGTACCTGTAGGACTTCTTGGCCTAAGCCAATTTTAGGCTACCCTTGGTAGAATTTTTGTTCGGAAGGATTTTTTTTTTTTTTTCTCAATTGCTCGGTTACAATTCAATATTTGATTTTTTCTAGTTAGTAGTGTGATTTCTAAATCTAGCCCTTTGTGAAACCAGCTTCTTACAGTTGTTTAACTTACATCACTGACTGTTAAGTTCTTTGTGTGTTTCATTGATTGTATGTCTAAACTGAAGGATCTGGGTGAATTTCTCATCTTCCATGCACAAATTGAATCTTGCTTCCATTATAACTTTGTGTCAGGGTAAGAGTAAGGTACATACTATTCTCGTTGTGGTTTCTACTTGAAAAAAATTCTGAGCATATAGGCAAGTAAACCAACAGCTGTTCCAGGAAGCCAAGATTTAGGGGAGTACTACAGAGTCCTGCATGGAAATGGCTAATGTCTAGAAGACAACACTTTCCAAGTTTCTGTAATACTTTAGGAGGTGGGTTATTTTTGTGTTCAAGCTATTTCTTGGAATATGTTTGTTTAATTTGCTTTTCACTTTCTGCAATGTGACATTAATTTAGAAGAATTTTCTAGACTTCTTCTAGAAAATTGGAATGCTTAATGTAACAGACCAACTAGACTCTGTGCAGCATTAGGAAGTCACCGATTCAACATTAGTAAGAAAGATATATGATCTTCTACTTGTTCCAACTCAGCTGTAACTAACTTCGAATGCCAGTGTCCTGCTGATATTATTTTTACTGTGTATTTTTAGAAGATTGGTACTAAAAATATTAGGAAGTATTGAAGGGTTCTATACATGATTACTCAGATCTTCAAGTATCCAGCATACAGGGCAGATATTTACCAGTCATACTTGCATGCAGGAACATGAACGAGCAAAGTCTGTTTTTCATACAATGGAAGCTGTAAATAGTAAGACATTTGTGTTTATATGTATGTCCTTTTACAAATATAAGCTATCTATTTACATCTCTTCATGGGATTTGGTTCCAGAATCATAACTGTATGACTGCATCTCAGCTTTTCTGAACTGGAAACACTTGCATAGTTTTTAATTATTAAGTATAATTTGCAAAAAAAAGTGTTAAAAAATGAAGCTTATGTAATCTAAAAACAGACATACAATTTGCATACCAAGTTTCAGTGCAAAGCAAAATTTCATGGATAGGTTATGTATCACTGAAAAATGAGGGTTAAAATGGAAGCAGTGAAATGATCCTAAGTATAGCAGCACAAAGAGTGGCCAATTACTATACAGTTTTACTACTTCACTGCAAAAGAAATGTTATAAAACTACCTAATTTGAAAACGCAAGGCAGATTACTATGAATCCAAATGCAGCTTTTGGATAATGTCATAAGTTTTAAAGTCCTTTTCATAATTGTGATAATTTAGAACAAATTAGAGAGCCATTATAGTGAGCTATAGTATAGCCACTCACAGAGTTTTTAAAGTACTAAATCAAATACACTAACTAATTCTGCTGAGTATGACCTACTTTAAGCTATTTTATTTGCTGGAGAACATGAAACATGGCAAGTTTTAAATTACTGTTTTAAACTCACTTAATTAGCAGCAAAGCCCTTTATTGACCAAGGCCTACCTTCTTTTTTTCTGTGTCTGTGGCCTTATAAGCAAATTGCACTAAATAATATATATGGTAGCATTTAAGAGGTACATAGTGAAAAGTCTAAATTTGCATAATTACATGGAAATTAATGCCCTTTAGATTTTAAGGAGGGGTAGTACCATATAATTGTCAACTACTTATCAATACATCTTCATAATATTAATTATGAAACTATTTTCTTTCAACCATGATTGTCTTTACCAAAGGTAAAATAAATCTGTTTATGTTGTCGTAGTTGTTTTCCAATGGTATTTCTGAGTGACAAGGAAAGTTCTCTGCTACAACAAAAGAGAATGAGAAGAGGGAAAAATCACTCCTACAAGTGCTGTTGTCATGCATATCAAGACACTCAAAGAAAATCACTCAATTCAAGTTTATAATACCCTAACAGAACACAGTATTGTCTGGAATACTTTGAAGCTTTGAAGGAAAATAGAAGGCTGAAAAGTGGTTGAAGTAAAGAAGAGAAAATGTAAGAAAAGTGCTCATGTTCAGCACCTTTTTGTGTAGACTTATCTGAGGTAGACAGATGGAAAAGAGAGAATTTGAATACTTACCCCCTCAGTTTATGACTTCTAGTTCTTTTGTAATTTGTGGTGTTTAGTAAGCCTGAACAAATCTCCATACCTGACCAGGCTGCATAAACACCCTGAGAGAGTCACATTCACCAGGAAAAAAAAATATATTTTGACATTCAGATGCATAAAAATGGTTACTATTAAAATTTTTGATATTAAATTGATGTGTGTATCTTCAAAATGTTGTGCTATAGGTCTCATGTCATATCTGCCTGCCTCATGCAAGTTTCAGGTATTCTAGGGCTTCTAAATGGTACTTTTTTTTCCCTCTTTCGGCTACTGAAGTCTGGCAGATCTGCAGAAACTATCTATGAACAGTAAATTCAGCCTGCAATGTATCCACTGAATGTCTGTCAAGTAGCCCAAATGATGTAGGACAGCATATCCCTGAGCATGCTACCTATGTCTATTATGTGATTTTTTCCAGAATCTATACAGTCCCCTCATCATAGCTGCATCTGAAAGTTATATTCAGTTGTTGGCTACAGGTGATATAATTGACACTTTGAATAACATTGTTATTAATATTTTAGCAATACAACTACAGATAATATTAATATAATATTGCTATATCACAACCAAATTGTTTATATAACTTCCTAATGTTGATACTTTCTGTTTTATGAACTGCATAAAAGTGAGCACATTGTCTTCTCTGTAGTCTATAGAGCAATATTGCTAATCTCAGCATCTCCATGAAAATCTTCCTCTTTATTGACTTAAACTTGTTTATTTGCAAGTGTGATGTTCTAAATTCAAGTCTCTGTTCTGACTGCTAGAAATACCAATGGAGCTGCTGCTAAGATGAAATTGAACCGGAACCCAAACCCAAGAACACTCCCGGGGCCCGCCCGCGGGA
>VWPW01031663.1:0-15774 GCA_013389825.1 Crypturellus undulatus | reverse complement strand
TGTTTTTTTTTTCTTCAATTAATATTTCCAAGGAAGAAAGCAGAGAGATGTGTCTTTTGAAAGAGTTTTTTTTTGTTATTTTTAGGGGGTTTGTTTTTTTGTTGTTGTTGTTCGTCGTTCTTTCATTTCTCCAAGGGGAAAAAAAAAAGGAAGAGAAAATCTCCTTCACCAAAGTCCTGTCTTTGGATGCCAGGGGTGCTTCTGGGGAGGCAGGCACACTGTCTGCACGGGCTCAAGTCCAGGAGCCCACCTGCCTCTCACCAGCCCCACGTGCAGGAAGGAGGCAGAACAAACCTATCCTCAGCAGAGGTCCTTTGATTGATTTCCAAATTGTCCGTGATGGAAGGGAGAGGCGGGCAAAGGGAGAGCCAGACCCAAGGGAAGGCAGGAGGTGAAGACGCTGGGGAGGAGGGACAGGGATGACATTACTTTTGCAGCAGTCAGTGACGAAGACGCATCGGCGTACGTGGAATGGGAGGAATCAGCCAGGCGACGGAGATCGGAGGCTCCACAGGGTCACCAGACACTGCAGCTTCGATCCCGCAGCAGGGAACCTCACTCCTCCGAGCTTCCCAGCGATCCAAAGGGTGAACACAGAGGGGAGTTTCAGGGGTCACGCAGAGCAGACTTGTTTTGGTAAATCCAGACAAACTTCTAGCAATAATTTAAAACTTGATATATATATAATAATAATAAAAAAATCTCCCCTTTCCAACCCAGCCAGAACATTTTTTTAAAGAGACACTAAGACACGAATGTGTGCACAGAAGGGGAGCAGCAGGGAGGAGAAGTAAAGGATGGGTCCAATGGGGGTGGGTCTGGCTCTGGTCAGGGTTGTAATAGCAAAATGGTGTTTTAGATGTAGATCGTCTTTGCTTTCCAGCCACAAGAGAAAAAGAAGTATCATGTGCGTTGTAATTTCTCCCTAGCAGCCTGTTCATAGGCACCCATTTTCCAACTCCCTTCCTGTCCTTCCTCCTCACATTCCCCCTTCTCCGAGCCAGTTCCCCACCACCCCACCCGTCTCTCAGCGGGAAGCAGAGCTGCAGCTTCTCTACTTCCCCACCGTCTGCGACTCCGTGGCTGCCGGCGCAGGGACTAGTTGGCTCAGGTTTTTGGCATCCTCGTGCGCGGGCTGGCTGGGCGAGGCGTGGGCTTGGCTGGATGGGCACTGGCTGACCGTTTTGCTGGAAGACTGGGATGGGTAGCGCTTCCTGCCGTCTCCTCCTGATGTCGTTGGGTATCTCTTGTGTCCACCTTCCTCTCCCATGGGTGGCTGGAACAGAAACACCCCAATATCAGCACAGTCTTCTCAACTTTAACGTTCTCTTTTCTGCCTCCTCAGTTGGTCGGAGGATGATGCACACACACTCTGCCCCATGGCCTCACGCCTGTGCAGGAGCAAACGCTGCACGAGCTTTCTGGCTAGCAACAGCCCCTCTGCTCCTGAGCAGCTCCTGACTTGCTGGCAGCAATCCCTGCATGATCTGGCCCTATCCCACCTCACTCACAGCCCAGCCTCAGTACGGGGAAAGGCCTGAGCTTCCTGTGAGAAGGAACAACACAGCATTGCTTAAGTCAAAGGCAAAACAGAGCAAACATCACTCTCAAGCATGGAGCAGCTGAAGAAGAGCAGGTATTTGGAGGTGTTCCAAGTTGCTCATCCCTGGCCCAGCTGCAATGATGAAGCGTGACACTAGGTGTCACTGACTGTTGCCTCCACCACTCAGGGTCCCAAACCCCAAGGGAAGAGGGGAGTCTGAGGAGGGAGATGAGTGCAGTGCAAGCATTGCTCCTACTCACGTCCACTCTGAAGTCCTCGAGGCGCTTGAACTTGCTGAGGTATTCTTGCAATTTGCTGTTGATGTCCAGGTTTTTGGCTTTGGAATATTTTAAGAAGGCCCAGAATTTTTCCAGCCCATAAAGCTGTCCTGGAATGGGGCGGGGGGCAGAGAAACACAATTGAACCACAAGTCAGAACTGTTCCCTAAAGGCTTCCCCAGCGCTACAGCCGCAAACTTGCAACCCCAGAGACTCTTCTGGCCCACCAGAAGGCACAAGGAAGGCAATACAGAGAATGCAGAAGACAGCAAGGTACATCAGGTGAGTAACAAGAGGCCTTCTTGTTAGGAGATGTCCCCACACTGTGCCTAAATGGATAGTGACAAATAGGTGACAGACTGCCACACTGCAAGGCACTAAGAAAGACCAGAACAATTTGCTTTATAATAGCTACAGTCTTCCCTCATCTCATTTCACCCTACTCCTCTTCTACCTCCCCAAACAGGTTCCAAGCAAGCAAACATCTACCCTGTTCTCCCCTGCAAAGCACGGGCACCCCTCACCACGAGTGGATGAGGACAGCAGGTCTCAAGCATCTTAGGCAGTGCAGGCAGCACTAGACAGACTCCAAACCCAGGTCCCTGCCTGTGCCAATCTCCCCTCAGCCTGGGCAAGCTGGCACAAGGAAGGAGAAGGAAGAAGAGAAAAAAAAAAAAAAAAAAGCTAGGGCAAAACCATGGAACCCAGTGTGACAGTGGGCATATTCACATAAAACACTTTCATTTTCTCAAGGTCATGAGCAAAGGCCCAGAGGCAGACACACAGCTGGGCTACATTACTGCCAAGTCAAGGGAAGGCCAAAGGAGGCACCTACCAGCTTCATAATCCTTGATGGTCTCTTCTTGAAAGTCTTTAAATATGTCTGGCCGGAATTTCTTCTCCAGCCCATAGCTGTAGTATCTGAAAAGGCACTCCAGACCGTACCTGAGAAGAGAAGAACATGTCATGCTCACTGTGGTGCATGAGACACCTGAACAGAGCAGCTCTTGGAGCATAGCATCTTGCTGCAAGTCACAAAAAGAAGAGGTGACAGAGGACAGCCCCAGTCCTGCCTCCAACAAGGCAGAAATGCTGCCTTTACTTTGCTGTGAGCCCTGCAGACCCCAGGCCCTCTTCCCTCTCTCCCCTCCCAGGAGGGCTTACCCTGCCCTTCCTCTCCTACCTGTATCCCTCCTTTCCATCCTCCACAGCCAGTTGCTTGAACTCCTCATACATTTTCTTGTTGAAGTGATCTCGGAGGAAGAAGGACCAGAACCGGAAGAGCGTGTTCATCTCCTGGGACTGTCCAATGCCCAGTCGTTTCCGCTCTGTTTGGGGAAGAGGGGCTCATTACAAGACAGACCTTGTCACAGACCGCCAGCTCTGTAGAGGAGCTCACATACAGCAGGGTTTGTGGCACGGTGAATAGCTCCAATTGTTGGAAGACCTGACCTCCCTAAGCCACATCTCTCTCTCTGGAGACTGGAGGGGAACATCAGCTACCCAGGACGTTGTCCTACAGCATGTTGCTCATCTCGCAGCGAGTGCTCTGCTACCACGCGGTACTCATCCAACAGGGCCACAAAAGGGGCACCTTGCCCCAAAGCCAGCGGCATGGTGTCCCTCCCCATGTGCCTACCGTTAAGGCAGCGCCGACGGTACTTGTGGTAGACGTGTTGCGTGAAGCCGTTCTCCTTGAGCAGCTCGTGGGAAGGATGCTGAAACTTGGGCAGGGACTGTGGGGTGCAGCCATAGCTTCCAACAGCCGGGGTCCCTTCTGAGGGGCTGGAACTGAGCACAAGAGACTCCTGTCAATCCCCTTCCTTGGCATCACCCAGCTGACAGCAGCACAAGGTCGCACTCTGCCCTGTGACACATGTGCCTTGGTCCTGCCAGACCAGACGACACTGCCACTCCCTTTCCATGCCCATTCCCTTCCCTGTTTCTGCTTTTCCTGTCACCCTGCCTTCCTGCATCCCGTACCTGATAGAGGCAGTACGAGGCCTGTGTTCCCGAGAATCCATCACCCAGCCCACGTGGCACTCCATTGGTGGATTGGAACTGTGTCTTGTCTTCCTCTTCCGTGGAGTCTGCAAGACACAAAACATCAGGGATTCATCTTTTTCCCCTACAGACCCCAGCTGGATAACACACCCCAGCCTCCCTCCTGCACCCCAGCCTAGGTCTCACCTTGGCATCTATCGTCCTGCCTTCTTTCACCACTGGATAAAACCGGGGTGTCTGTGTTGGGTCTTTCAGCTGAGGTGTGCGAGGGGTCCGGGGGGTCCTGGCGTTGCGGTAGTTGGGTGATTCTGGTACAGTTGTAGGCAAAGATCGGGCAATTGTTGAAGGTTCGGGGACTCCAAACAGCTTGTTAGCCAAAGCGTCTGTAGGTACTGCAGAGAGAAACCCCCATCCTGGGTCAAACTGAAATCTGAGCCCGAGGGTGTCACTATAGCCAAGGGACTCCTCGCCAGGAGCAGGAACTCAGGGATATGTCTCTGTCTTCCCAAGATGACCAACTTCAAATCTAGCCTGACAAGCCTGTCCAGGCAGCCCAAGGCCTTGCAGCAGGTCCAAGCCTGAGTTTCCAAGGATCCTACAAAATTATTTGCTTCCCAGTGGCTAATAGCCATGACAACTCCCTGCAACCCAAGCAGGAGGCCAGCACTCTGCCTGAGCACCAGGTACCCAGGCCTGGCAGGGAATTGTCTCCCAGGTAGGGATGTTCTGATGAGTGGGTCCAAAAGGGAAGTTGCATCCTCACTGTTAGACAAGAGACTAGCAAGATCTCCCCAATTGGGACACCCTTGCTTTTGAGCCTCTTCTCTTGGTATCTCAAAGCACTCAGCTACAAAAACTGCATTGCTCTAGGAGTGGTGCCACCACATGGCTGTGGGTCCCTATTTTCCTCCCCCTAGCAATGACCAAACCTCCCAGGCAAACTCATAAATCTTAGGTCTGCAACTCCATTTCCTGCTACTGCCAGACCTCGGAGAGGCCGCACTGGCAGGCTTGCTTCAACCCCTCCACCCAAACCCAGCCCTACTAAGAAGGATGAGCACAAAACCAGTTCTACCCATTTCCTGCTCTCACTTACCTTGCTGGAACCTGGGAGGGCCAGGAGGAACTTCTTGGTTTGGATCCACAGGGGGCTCCGGGGTCAGGGTATCGAACTGCTCCCTGCTTATCATATTCACCTTCTTGAAGTTCTCCACCTCTTGCTGTATTTGAAGAGGAAGATGATGAAGCAACCAATTATTCACTTCTCTTAACTCAACAGCTCATTTCAATCACTGCTTGTGCAATAGCCACAACACTGGGCACAAAATACTGTGGCTTGGCCTCGGTGCCCAGCACGATGACTCATATGCTCATGTGTTAGAAGGAGAAATGCAACAGTCAAAAAAAGGTCCTGCAGTGACCAGACCTGAACCCATCGGGCTTAGGCTTTCAGGGATCCTACAGAGCAGCTTCACCTACCTTCACTTATTTCTTTCAGACTTTTCTATTTACTTATGTCAGCAAGACTCAAGGTAAATTTGATAACCTCTGCCTGACAAGCACCCCACACTCCCTGTTGCCTTCTCATTTCTGGCATCGCCTTCTCGCATCCCTAAACAAGGCTAGAAAAGTCCCGGACTATGAATCTCCAAGCTGGAACCCTCATGTTTTAGAGGCAGATGGGCTTTCTCTAAAAAGCCCAAGTCCATGCAAATGAGAAAGAGAAGAGCAGAGGCCAGGTGTGGCCGAGCTATCAACGAACCTGCCTGCAGTAACTGCAGTCTCCAAGGGACCACTAAACTGGGCACTACAGACCATGCAGAGACACCTGCTCCCTCCAGAGATCCCACACTGCCTGCCCACCACTGCAGACAGGAGCAGCCAAGACCCTGGCAGACAGTGTGACGTGTTTCACTTTCCAGGTCACCTTGTTGTCAGCATATTATTTAACTTGCTGCAGCCTTGCGCTGCATTACAGGACTGTGTTTATCTCAGATACAGCAGAGCACGCTGCTGGGAACCAGAAATCCCAAACACCGCCTACAGCCCTATGCTGTAAGAAGATAAATCCCAGCTTGGCTCTACCCTGTACATGCGCTAGAGCCCTGGGAACTGCCCACTCCATCCCAAAGTCAACCAAAGCTGGCCAACCTGCCTCACAGGCACCCTACCTTGGATCAACTATTCAGCTCTCACCTTGATCTGAGAGTACTCAGGCTCAAACTGCTCCGTCCACAGGTCCTGCTCATAGTAGTACAGCCCGTCATTGATAACCTTGGCCAGCTCTGAGCTCATTTTAGCCCTAGATGTGTGGTTGCCAGTCCGGTCCCCGCCAGGGTGCCGGCGCAGGTAAGGAGGTGTCTGGGTCACAATGAGGATCTTGTTCACATCCCGATCATCAATCTCGTAATCCGAATCCTCATCTGACCAGTCGGTGAACGTGTTCTTGCGGCCATCCATCTGCTCCATCTCCTCATCAAAGAGGAAGTCCAGCTCCTCAGGTTCATCTTGGTCCTTTTGCTTCTGCTGCTGTGGTGTCTTGGACTCCTCTGGTTTCTACAAGCCAAAGGTGATGTGGGGTAAAGACCAGGTAACAGAACACACCCAGCACTTGCAGACTCTACTATTCCATCTTTTTTCTTTACTCCATCCTGAAATTACCCATTTGAGGAGCACACTATTTGCATCTCAGGCACTGCAGACTGGTCATTAAGAGAGTTCAGATGAGGGCAGGAGAGACTAGAATATCACTCCAACAATAGACAGATTTTGTCTGTCTTCAAACCTGGTGCTCAGCTACAATTCAAGACAATTGGCCAAACCTCGTCCCAGTGGCTCCTGCATCACTCCATACCTTGGGCTTGGCTGGAGAGGGCCGAGGTCTCTTCTTCACTTCAATCCATGTCTCTGAATCCAGGTCGGGCAGGCTGGCGGACAGCCCTTTGGGCATCGTCTTCAGGTTACTGACCTCCTCTGTTTTGGTGGGGACCGGGCTGGCAGGACGCGGGGAGCCAGGAGCAGATTCTAGAGATGGGGAGATACAGAAGGTGCTTTACAAAGCTCAGAGCCAATGCTTGGCTTCACCTACAGCCCAGGCTTAGAGGGAAGAACAAGGAATTGTGTGTGTAAAATATGCAACCAGGAGGAAAATATCTACTCCTGTTAGCAAGTCTGACAGCACAGCAGAGCTCATGGGACATGCTAGCAACTGACACCCTCTCTGCAGATACCTGCTTCCCAGATGGGTAAAGAGAGCTAAAGAAGGTAGTTAATCTACTGCTCTTAAGGAAATCTCAAGACAGTCTGATAGCCAGTAGCACAGATCTCCCCTGCCAACATTAACTCTTGTAACAGCACCAGGCACCTCTCCTCTACATGGCCTTTCAAGCTCAGCCCTGGGCTCTTGCCAGGGAGGATGGAGGAATAAGGACAGGGGGCAACCTTAAAGGATTGCTGAGCCTTCCCCAGCAATTGCTTGACAACTCCTTACTTGCTGCCCCATTTGTGCCCCACATCTCCTCACCCATTTGGGAAAGGTTGGGTTCATGAGTGCCCTCTCCTCTTGTCTAGGGGTGGGAAGGTGTCTCCAGGAATGGCTGAGACACTTCCAACAGGACTGAGTCTAACCACATCCCTTCAGCCTCTAATTCAGCACCCCCCACTTCCTCCCAGATCTGCAAGGGCAGTCATACATTTAATTCTTCCATGTTTTACCCATAGAAAGGGGCAGTCCTCCGAGGGTCTGAAGCTTACTCCACACACTGGTCAGACACATGCTGCTTCCCACCCACATAGCAGAAACCAAACAGCAGAGCCCTGACTTGAGGACATTCTTGCCTCTTAGCAGCCCAAGTGTTTTGGCAGTATCAACACCACATTCCACACTTCCCAGAACACTCACCTGTCTCCTTTTGGAAGCTCTGCCTGGGCACAAACTCAGGGCAGTTGATGAACTGGGAGAAGTCTGTCTGTGTGTAGTCTGCCATGGGAGGGCCAGGGAGAGCCCATTTTTCTGGCTGCTCTTTTCTCCTGATCTTCTGGTCCACAATTTCCACTACTTTGCTGTCCTTCAGGGCCTGGAACCAAATGACATTGGGTGAGCTTATGATCCTGCCTTGGCATGCTGAGTGGCTAAGCCTCAGCCTTAGCCCTTCCTTTCCAAATGGTCCAAGAGAAGAGAACAGGATAAAGGACAAAGTAAGCATCACTTGCATCTCATCCACGACCCAGCTAGAAAACAGTGCAGGACGGTGAGAAGAACAAGGAGGAAAGTTCAGCTTCCCTTGCCCTCACCTTGATGATGAGACTGATGTCAGTAGTCAGTGCCTGCACCCGGTGGAAGCTGGCAATCAAGGTGATGGGAAGGAAGCCATCCGAGTCCATCTTGCGACGCAGGAAGAAGTCTCGCTCCAGGTTGTCCACGCTGAAGTAATACTCTCTGCATGGACAACATGTCAGTGAGAGGTGGCTCCTGCCATCTTCCTCAGGGAACCCCGAAGAAATAATCCCTACCCTTTCCTGCACTGAGCTGTTCTGCTGTTGCATGGCTGAATACAGGAAGCTGGGGAGTCTGGGCATGATGCTGCAGCAAGCGAGTGCTGCAAGCAGCATGACACAGGGTAAACATGCCTCAGCTCTAGCCTTACCCAAGGGATTAGCGATGCAGTCCCCAGGCACGGTGTCATTAAACATGCCACCAACAAACACCTCCAAACAACGTGCAGACAAGGAAAAGAGGCAGTGCTTACATTTGCCGCTTGATGTAGTCCTTGAGCAGCTCCTGGTCCACACTGTACAGTTCAGTGCTGCTGATGTTATCGAAGTAGTACGTGATGTTGCTAGCATACTTCTGGGTGCGGGAGCCGTCGGAGCCCTCGTACTTCCGGTACCCATACTGGTAGTCGAAGTGCGCTACAAGACACCAATGAGAAATGTTCCTGTCAGCACAGAGCCTCTGGAACCTGCTAACAGGCTGTACTACCACATCACACCAGACTACAGCACAAATAACTCCCCACTGCCCCAGGACTGCAGAGTGGGACATTCTCGCTCCATCCCTCACTCTGCTGCTCTCAGCCTTCGCCGGAGAAAGGAGCAACACCTGGGCAAGGAGATGCCATTACCCTTCTTATCCAGAAGCAACTAGGTAGCCTAGACATCGCACAAAGGCTCTGCACTGAAGCTGTTGTCAGATTCAGCACAGCCACAACCCTGACAAGTGCCAGCGTAGATGCTCTCCCTCACCCAAGGAAAGGCTCTTGTCTGGCTCTCAGTGTTACATTAAGCCCAAGCACAATATCAGCATGTTCTAGCTCCTGCACACAGGAGCATGCAAGTGACAGAAAGCAGGCAGAAGAGCTGAGCCTGAGAAGGCAAACAACATTTACCTTTATTCAAATACTAATATAAATAGTTTGCTTTTACTAAAATCAGCTCAGCTAGATGCTGCCTCTAGAGGGGCACATAAGTCCTCACAAGAGAATCCAAACCAAGAGTTCTGGGCCATGGAACAACAGTTCATGCTTCTTAGCTGGGCTATCTGCCAGAATTACTTCTACATATCCCTCCTGCTCTCTGCCCCCTCCCCAAGCAGCTTTTTAGGGCACCAGGTCACACACACACACTCTTTGCGGCTTTGCACACTCCAGCACACGCCCTGCTCGCTCACTCTCTGCTGTCACAAGGCCACACATACAGCGAGCACCTCCTCTGCCGCGGCCCCGGCCCCGGCCTCGGCCCCGGCCTCTGCCCCGGAAGGCCCCTCGCACAGCTCCTCCCTCGCTCTTCACACTCGAGGTTTCATCATGGTCTTGCCAGCTGCGTTCGTGCTTATTATCCGGGTGCCAGCCTGTGGGAGATGGGAAGGAGGAGGAGGGAGGTTAAGAGTTGATGTCCTGGTGCCCTCAGAGCTCTCCGAACAAGCAGAGCACTGGCACTGCTGCCAGACGTGCAAGGCAGGGGCAGCCAGCCTCAGAGCAATGGGGCTCACTTGCCCCAGGGCCACAGTGCTCAACAGTGCTGCCTCACAGCAAGCAGAGCCAGAGCAGGCTCATACACGGTGCCCACCTTTCAGCTCGCTGCGGTTGTTGGAAGGGTGTCTATGTTGCTCATTTTGCCGGTTGTTCCGAGAAGCTGTTTTGTCCCGAGGCACTTCCGATTTCATGTCTATCTGTAGAGGGACCCACTTGTGTTTGTTGCCTGCAAAAGGAGAGGACTGGGATGTGATGCAGGCTCAGAGTTATCTGCTTCCTTGCCCTTCTGCCCCTTCTCACCACACACACCTCACACAAAGTAGAGAAAGCAGCAGGGTCTTTTGCACTAACTTTTCCTTACATGTCCCTCAGGGCCCCTCTCTCTGAAGCCATGAGAGGCACCATGAGNGCCCTTCAGCCCCTTCTCACCACACACACCTCACACAAAGTAGAGAAAGCAGCAGGGTCTTTTGCAGAGACACCATGAGGATGCAAAAAGTATCTGACCAGGGCTCTCAGGCACAAACGAACAGCATGCAAACCCCGCTGCTGCTTCATGGCACTTGTCCCTACTTCTTTCAGCCCAGAAGGCTCAGGTCAGACCAAGCCCATATGTCAACCACGGCTGACATGACCTACGATCAGATGGCTTTTCTGTGCCACCAGGTAGCACACAGAAGCAGGCAGACCTCTCCTGCCACAGCTCCTCTGAAAAGGGACAACAGAGACCCTAGTTGAGCCCTGTTCTACCTGCGTTCCTGCCTCTGCTTATTGCAGGGTGCACTCTGCTGCAGCCTGCGCACCCTGCCTCTATGACTGCTCCAGGGCTGGCAGCATGTCCTGCAGCAAGGCCTGCAGGGACAGGAGGCAGTGCCTGCAGCTGACCTTGGGTCATAGAGGAGGAACAGGTATCCAACTGCTGCAGAGCTGAGGTGACTTCTGCTGTGGGCAGTCTGCCACAGCCTGCCTTACCTTTCTTCTTTTGGGCTGACTTCTGGTTGTCATCGTCACCATTCTTCTCCTCCCCAGACTCATCCGATTTAGTTTTCAGACTCTCCTTGCCATCGCTCCCATCCCCTTTCTCCTGTTCTTTCATGTCTTTCTTGACAGGCAATTTACGGATAGACGGTGCTTTATGTGGCTGCTGGGAACATGGAAGTACAAGAGGAAACATGAGGGTTGTGAGAAACTGAAGAGCTGGAGGCAGAGCCCAGCAATTCCAGTGGGAACAGGAACAGAAAGGCTTGGAAACATCCCTACCCCATGCCCCCCGAAGCTGTCCTGCGTATCTAATCAGGGCAAGGCACCCTACAGAAACACCTGAGCTATCTCCAGGAGATGCACTCGAGTTGAGACACAACTCTGAGCACAGAAGCTATGAAAAGGACTGACTGCCAAGGAGGCTCGGTGTTCCTGGATGGGGGCTTCAGGGCACCGCACTGCCAACATGACAAGAGTGTGAATGACCCTCATGCCCTAAGACACAGTAGGGAGCTGGTGAAGCCACATGCAAATATAGAAATGCTTCAAAAATGCTGTATCTCTATAAGGAATGAAAAGCTCTGCCTCAAGGGCATGCAAGCCCTTTTTTCACATGTGCTTTCAGTTTCATTACTGGAAGTCCCAGCATTTACCCAGACCCTTTCTTGCAATGGCCAGCCCTGAGGAGGGCCGGCCCAGGAGCTGCCGTACCTGCCTCCCCAGCCCCGGGGGTTAGAACGGGCTCTGCACTCCCAGAATAGCACCACGGAGCGAGGGAGCCCGATAGGCAAGGCAGCCCTAAAAGGAAATGCCCTACACCCAGGACGCTATTCCTGGCTGCCTCTACACTGACACTCAGCACCCCAAATGGTCCGGCTCAGCCGGAGCTACCAGGGCAGCAACAGGACAGGGAGACCTGCAAGCGCCCTGTCCCATTCAGTAGGGCGAACCCCTTTGAAAAGGCCCAGGATCTCCCACCTCGTAACAACAGAGTACACCGAGGTGCCTACCAACACCACTGCTTCCCCAAGCACACTACCAGGGCAGGAGGTGGGTGTAAAATACTGAGATTCAACCAGAAATAGCTGCTGATGATCGTATATTCTCACCTGGACACTCTTGTGGGCTATTTCTCCAGGTGTTGGCCAATTTGTGGCATCACCGAAGTCACCAACCTTGCGTCCAAAGAGAAAGGTCTCGTTAGTACACAATTTGCAAGTTTCACCAGGGCTGGCAGCCAGGAGCCCTCACAGCCAGAGTATCACTGCCACCACCCCGCCGTGTCCCACAGCTATCCCCAGAACATCTGGGTGCAACACACAAACTGTTAGGATGACTATATACATTGGGGACCCAACATGGTCCCCAATTTAATCCCAAATATCTGCAGACCAGTATATACCTATCAGGGATTGTCACAAGTGGTCACCAGCCTTCCAACTCCCACCAAGCTCCCTGTCCCACCAAGCTTTCTGGCCGAGCAGGAGCACATGGCATCAAACTGCTCACAATAATTCACCTTTAGACAGTACGATACCACTCAAGTTTTTAAACAGACTGTCTTTGGAAAAAGTTTGTAAATTTAGGCCCCTCATCATAGTTTCTGTTCCTTGGATAGGCAAAGCACAGAACTGGAAGCATAACTTTTATCCTTAACCAACCTGAAGCAACTGTGTCCCACCAAAGAAGTTGCCTCCACCTAGTGGCAAGTTAGAGTGAGGCTTATTTTCACTTAAGTGCTTAACTGTAATTAAGTGTTGGTGACCACAGAGCATAGGGACCAGGCAGTAGAATTGTTTGGAGGGATTTGGAGCAGGAAAGCAAGTATCCAATGGTCTTTAGAACAGCAGCAGAAAGTAAGGACCCAAACCACTGTCTGGATATGCGATTAATAACGGTCGAGCATCGAGCTTAAGATGATGCAGGCAGAGAAATTCCCCCTTGTCCTTGAAGGATTCTCAATTCTAAGTTAACTTGGAGTCACCGAGTCCTTCATGAGAACACGCTCCTCTCAAAGGCAGGCTTTTCAGGAAAACCATCTCCAGTGCGGAGCCATACCTGTCCCACACACAGGAGTGTCTTCTGACCCCAAGGTCATGCTCTTGAGATGGATAAAGAAGTAATGTGAGACTACAGATGCATCTCTACTGGCTGCCAGGAGTCAATAGCCAACATTCTCAGTTATTCCTGGGGCAACTATGCCCCAAGCACCTGCACCATCCTCAGGAACTACCGCTCCTCATTGGAGGCTGACCCATGACTCTTCTGCAGAAAGAGTGGCTTGGTTTGAAACTAGTTACTGTGGTTGTTTGTGTCCCAGTGGAGAACACAAATAGAATAAATGGGATAGAATGGGACCCTGCAGATATGTTCCTCCGTCACACCACAGGCCTGCCCACACTGCAAAGCGGGCACCACAACCAAGTGCTACAGTGTCCTTGAGAAGTTACTCTGCTAGAAATCTGAAGAGAGTCAGGATATTCTCCTCCACACTCTTGCTAACAGCCAGGCCAGCACATGAGCCCCCTCTGCAACAAGGCTTGTGCAGGAAGTGGTCTGTTCAGCAGACCTTTGGGATGCTGCCTCTGTACTGACAGCTGCACCAGAAGCTGGAGGCCGGAGCGGGGAAGGCAGCCCAGACTTACCTTGCTTCCCTTCCGCTGTCTGGGGTTAGCAGCCCTCACCACTTTCGCAGGAGTAGTATGTTCTGCGAGAAAAGGAAAATAAAAACGTTAAGGCAGAGCTGAGGGCTGTGGACGTGTTAGCTCTGGGGGAAGGCGAGTCAAAAGAGAGCCACAAGCAGCACTTCCCCTCCTCAGGCAAGTGAGGGAAAAGAAAGAGAAAGCAGAGCCAGTTTCTGACCTAGGTTGCAGGAGGGCCCATCCCGATGGAGTGGAGGTGTGTAGAAAACACAGTCCCCTCCCCAGAGCTTCCTGCTGCAGACGTGAAGCTCTACGCTGGGCCTGCTGCCTGCTCCATCACATCCCTGTCACCGACAGGCTCTCTGCATCACACTCCACATTCCCTGTGCTCTAGTCCTCCTGAATCCTGGTGGCTGGTTTCCCTCAGGAAGGCAGATCTGTAACCCCGTCCCTCCATACAGAGACTCCCTGCCTTAGCTCAGCCCTCTCCGCTCGGCCTTGCCTGCCAAGGAGCAAGGCTGGCAAAGAGCTCGGCCTGCTCTGTAAAGCAGAACCTGACCTGCTATACGCGCAGCAAAACAAACATGCCCTTGGACAGCCGAGCGTATCACGGCGTGAGCAGGCCCGGCTTCTCCATGAGGACGAGGGCTCCGCAGCAGGGACGTGTGCTCGAGCTGCTCGTCTCGGGCCGTGCTTTGATCTGCCATGCGGCGCGGCGCAGGGCGCCAAGCTCACAAGAGGGAACGTACAGAGAGAGGCAGCCAGGGCCGGGACGTGCAGGTGCCTCCGCTGCCAGTGGCGCTGAGGCACTTCGTGCCTCTGGGGAATTCTGAGGCATCACCTCCAGGGCTCATCCTCTAAGTGCTGCCTGGGAGAACAGCTGTCAGAACCGACCCCTGTCAAAACAGCAGGGATCAGCATCTCAGCAAAGCCAGAGCAGCTGCCAAGCTGGACCAAGAGGCTGGAGGGAGTTTTAGACCAGCCCCTGTAGCTCTTCACAGGAGTCTTGCTGCTGCGCTGCAAGGTGACTGGCATCTCAGAGAGGGCCTGAGCTGACCACGGACCTCCCACATCACCCAGAGCAGTTCGAGCCCTTGGCCCCACCACGACTTGTCTTTGCTCCTGTTCATACGGCACCTAGCACAATGGGGTCTTGCAGGAAGGGGAAAAAAGAAAAAAACAGAACAAAACAAAAAAAAAAAACAGAAATTCTACGCGTTTTCTTCCCTCTAGGTTTAGTTTGGCAAGGTCTCCGGAGCAGTCGCACACTGGCTACGCGTAACGTCAAGCAGAGTAGCACCCTGCTGCCCAACATAAAACCTGTGCAGAACGAGGCGGGAGGAAGGACTTCTAGCTGCAACTAGGAATTAAATCCTTGCTCACAGCTGCCCCTGACGTTTCCCACACACCCACCTAAGAAAAGACCTTGCTCATCTCCCTTCTCTGGTAGGACACCTCCTACACAAGGATAAGGTCTCTGCACCCTGCCCTGGGTCAGCAGCACCCAGGGACAGGGGCTCAGAGCAGGCAGAGTGCTTCGAGGGCAGCTCCCTGCAACCCGTAGCGGAGTCATTGGGCCCACGTTAAACCCTACCTCCACTTTTGAATCATCCTGTTAGGGGACTCCAGCTTTAACCTGTGAACTCCCTGTTCACTCTGCACACAGCCATTTTGGCCTGCATCTCTGTGACTTCTCCCACCTACAAAAGGTCTGTTGGAGGTGACAGCAGGTACCAAAAGACCGAGGCAAGAAGGGGGTACTCAGCCACATTAACACCCTGCTGGCACGGGGGTTGAAATTGCATCAGATCTTTTAAGAACAAGCAGGTTTAGCTCTTACAGGGACTTTTCAAAAGCAGGTTAGGTCACAGAGGGGACTGTAGACAAATCCTCCTGGGATCACAAAACATCATTATTCATCTCAATGCTGTTTCCTTCCAGTTTCAAGGACTCCACAAAGTTTCCAGCAAGCTTTCCCACATGCAGATGGGGTTTGTCGGTATGCTGGTAAGCAGCAGGTACCAAAATTATTCTGAAACTGGACAAGTGTGATGGAACCCACATGCTCACACACGCCCTGGGCACACAAAAGGCTGAGATAACCCTGCTGAAGCTCCCCTGTCCAGTGAGGATCAGGCACGAGGATCACCTCCCTAACAGCAAAGCCAAGCAGGGGGCAGCCACGGCCACCAGGGATGCTGCACAGGGAGGAGCAGCTGTGGCCTTAAGGGAGAGCCCACGCCAAGGGCTACAAACATGACGGACCCGACGCCAGTGGTGCCAGAGACCAGCCCGGGGCAGCTGGAGGCGAGTGTGGCCGCGCAACGCCAGCAGCCCCTGCAGCACCAGCAGCC
>VWPW01031653.1:0-70669 GCA_013389825.1 Crypturellus undulatus | reverse complement strand
TATGATTCTATGATTCTATGATTTAAGTAATAGATTAACCAAAATACTCTACCTTATATTTCAAATAATGTTAATAGTAAAATAGTACAATTACACATACCTCTATTTTATAGCTAAAGGGCATCTATCATATATATATATATTTTTCCCAGATGAATTGGAGCTGAAATCATTGCCATAAGAGATTGGCTTATTTTCACTGAAGCACTATTATAATTTGATTACATAGCAATGTGAGTTACAAAATGAAATGTTAAAGTTACATAGACCAGGAGATAAGCATTTACTGAAAATCTGTCTGGCAAAGAGGGCATAATTTATTTAAAACAATACAGAATCACTGTAGATGACCTCTGGAGATGCTCTACTCCAAACTACATGCTCAGAGTTAGCTAGAACAGGATGTCTAGGACTGTGTCCATTTGGGTTTTGAATATCTCCAAAGATAGACACTCTGGAAAACCTGTTCCAGTGTTCAACCACTCTCACAGGGAACAAGTTCTTAAATTAAAATGCAATTTCCAATATTTCAATTTGTACCTATTGCCCCTCATCCTATCACAGGGTGATGCTCCAGCCTTCATGGTCATGGTCACCTTCAGTCTTCATGGTCCTTTGCTGGACTCACTCCCATAGGCCCATTTCACTGTTGTACTGGGGAGCCCTGAACTGGACCCATCACTGCAGATGTAGCCTCACCAGTCCTGAGAAGAGGAAAAGGACCACCTCCTTTAACCTACTGGCAGTGCTCCTCCTAACACAGCCTACAATACAACTCACCTATTTTGCAACAAGGACACACTACTGGCCCATGTTCAGCTTGTTGACCAGCAGCATTCCCAAGCCCTTCTCCGTAAATCTTCTCTCCAGGTGGTCAGCCCCCAGCCTGTCATGGTGCATGGAGTTATTCCTGCCACGTGCATGACTTGGCATTTCCCATTGTTGAACTTCATTACATTCTTCTCTACCTTTTTCAAGTCTGCCAAGGTCCCTCTGAATAGCAGCACAACCATCTCATATATCAGCCACTCCTACCAGTTTTGTGTCATCAGCTAACTTGCTAAGGGAGTATTCAATCTCCCAATTCAGGTCAATATTGAGGTAGTTAACCAGTTTGGGCACAGGTATTGAACCTTGGGGGCTACCACCAGTGACTTGTCTCCATCTGAACTTTGTGCCTCTGATCACAGCCCTCAAAACCCAGCAGTACAGCCAGTTTGCTGACCACCTTACTGACTACTTACCCAGTTCAGTCTTCCTCAATCTGTCTATGCAGATATTATGAGAGACAGTGCCAAATGCCTTACTGAAGTCAAGAAACCATACATTGCTCTCCCGTCATCCACCAAGCCAGTCATCTCATCCTAGGTTATCAGATTGTTTAACCACAGTTTTAGCTTTATTAAGGTGACTACTCTCAGTCACCTTCTTACCCTTCATACATCTGGAAATATTTTTCAGAATCACTTTCTCCAACGCCATCCTAGAGATCAAGGTGAGGCTGACTGTCCTGTAGTTCCCCAGATCCTCCTTCTTGCCCTTCTTGTAGATGGGAGTGACATTTTCTTTCTTCCTGACCTCAGGAATTTCTCCAGTTTGCCCTGGTGTTTCAAAAATAGTCAGGAGTGACCTTGCAATGACATTAGTCGGCTCCCTCAGCGCTCATGGTTGTGTCCCATCAAGTCCTAGGAACTTGTCTTTGTCCAGTTTGTTTAGATATTCCTGGTTGTCTTCCAGTGAGGGTAAGATCTCCTTACTCCAGACTTCCGTCTCAGGGACCTGAGATTCTGAGAATACTCTTACCAGTAAAGACTGAGGCAAAGACAGCACCAGGAACTTTGGCCTTTTCCATGTCTTTTGCCACCAAGGCCTCAGACAGACCACATTTTGCCACTCAGCAAATCTTCTTGTATCTTCTTGTGTATATCATCTTGTATATATCTGCTGAGTGTATGTATATATACAAGATATATATGAGATATATACAATATATATACAAGAAGACCTTCTTGTTGCCTTTTCATGTCCCTCACTAGATTCGTGTGCTTTGAATATCCTAATCCCATCCCTGCATACGCAGACAGTATCTCTGACACCGACGCTACTACTATCCCTGATTCCACATTCTGTGTTTTTCCTTTTTGTGTCTGAGTTTAGTCATGAGCACCTTGTTCAACTATGCAGGCCTTCTGCCACATTTGCTGAGCATTGCCTGAGTAGATATAACAAACATGAAATGATGTATCTTCAACCCACCTTATATGCTCTACTTCAGTTTAATTAATTTTATTCACCTTCTTCTGTAAAACTTAGTTCCCCGTGAAAATATTGGCAGCCTTAGAGAATGAAATTGTCTATCTGCTGTGATGCAGTGGATTAAAGAGAGCAGTACTTCAGTCTTCGTTGTGCTACACCACATTTCTGTGATTCAGAAAAGAACAGAGTCTCCTTCACAGCTCCTTAGTTTAAATTTCCGTGTGTGCGTATTAGCCAAGAGTAGAAATAGCACAGCAAAATATAGCATAGCATAGCGTAACATAGCGTAGGACAAGAGAGGAATCAGAAAGCGAAGGTGAGGGTCATTTTTCTCTTTTTATTTTGAAACTATTCTTCCTGGCTCTGTAAACCATTGCAACTCCAGACCTGTCCTATTCTATAAATACTACCTATTTGTCTCACTACTACAGCTGACATCAGCCCAGAATTGCATGCATCCACAATGAATACTGAGCTGTGCTACCAAAACTTAAGACATTGCTCTGCTTATATTAGGAGCCCATTCCTAATCAGCCTAAGCCCAGTACCTGTTGGTTTCCCTGGACTGAAGTCTAGGTGGACATCAAACTACCAGAACAAGCTCTTCCCCCATAGCTGACTGACTCAGAAAGAAAACAAAACAAAACAAATAGAAAGTAAAGAAACAAAAATAACAAAAAAGATCTTTCTGTACTTTATTCCCCACCTTGAATAGTCTGAATAGTCTGTAGCTTGATGAATACAAGCAGCAATGCCTGGTGAAGACGTCATTAGAGAGGCTACAGAGGCCACCAGAACAGCTGCTGCTGTTACGCACAGCTGGATGCCACGCTGAGTAGATATCCTCTAAATTACTCTGCAACAGGAGCCGCCAAGCAGTATCCATTTACCAGCTCCCATCTGTAGTGTACCCTTGAACATGAGGAAACCTGAAGCAATAAGCATGAGCAAAAGTGAAACTTACTTTAAAGCAAAACTCAAGTTTGATATCCACAGCAAAATGCCTTAACTGCTTTGCTACTATTTAAACTAGAATAGGCAGTTTGAAATTTCAGAATTTTCTATGGACAACTGGCGTCCTTGCACGTGATAGGATCGCCACTGCTTTTAGCAGTCATCACTATAACCCTCCCATTACCTGGTTTACATGGGATGGGTTTACACAGTCTACCATCTCCTTCTCCCAAACTCTCCAGTTTTCCTGAATTGCCTTTCCTGTATGCAGCAGACTAGAAAATACTGCAGCTCCCTGAAGGAAGAGGCCCAGATCACAGCCTGAATGAGGCTTCATATTGCCAAGGAGAGCTTCACTGGAAAAATGCCCGGCATTTATCTTTGCTATCTTTGAGAACTGCTAAATCACTTAACTGCCACATGCTGTTGGATTTATCAAGGCTCTGTCAGCATGCAGCTGAAATGCACTGGCCCCACACATGTTAGCAGCCTGACTTGCACAGAGAAGAACTGTGTAAGAAAGGAAACTCCATCTTCTTGAGTGTTTATATCCAGATCTGCAAAATGAAGGGGTCCAGGAACACATGCTAGATAACCAGCAGAAGGTCTGGCAGGTGCACATCTTCTGAGATGGCAAACAAAGGCAGTACAAACCTTATGGAGCAAAATATCAGTTAATTGAGTTTATTTCACCAGCTAACATGAAAGGTTAACATGAAAGGAAAACACATGCTTTTAGAAATTAATTCAGCTGAAAACCTCCTCAGGGTGCCCTCAGATCCATGGTTTGTTCAACATAAGCACTGTCTCCTTCCCTTCCTTCCTTTCCTTTTCCTTTCCTTCACACTATAATCTCTTTATTTCTTTGCTTTCCAATTACTGTGTAAAGTAGTATCAATCCCTGGTTTAGGCAAAGCCCTGAATGACAAATCTCTGAAGGCTGTGAGACGATTCTCCAGGAGTACTACTGCGTGGTTACCATCTTCTTATCATCCTTTCTAGACACGTCATTCGCTACTTTTGGACACCAGCTGCTCCTCTAGGCAGAACTTTCTACCAGCCTTTTTTTACTTCAGTATGAATGTTAGTTCACTGTGATGCAGGAAAGTCATAAGATTTACGTGATGTGATTCAATCTCCAAATTAGTAGTCTTCCTTTGCAAAATTTCTTTGCTGATGTACAGTATAAGCTTCCCTAATGACATCATCCGAAACATGATTTATCAGCTGATAGGTAATTCAGTGGATGCTGAATTCAAATGCTGAGCTCAAACCCAGGTTGTCATTGCAGCTGCCACAGGATTATGACAAGCAATTAAGATTTCCGCGACTTTTTAGAAAGGCCTTTTGCTGCGAAAATGGAAATAAGTTTTGAGGTTCTTGGCCATGCTCCATACTGTCCTAAGCAGATCTCGGCTCCGAGGGTTTGGCTGGTGGCCTCATGGCCCCCATCCCATGGTGACCACGAGGAGAGGCTCCTGGACTGTGTGGACTCTGAGGGGACTGACCCCTGCCCATGGCAGCTGCTCTCAGTTGAGGCTGGAGTGCAGGGCTGGGCTGACTACAGCCCCACTGGATGGCAGCCAGGCCTGTGACTGCTCATGGGTCCTCTTCCATAGCCCTCCATAATCCATCTGAGAGTTTTGTTGCAGGACAATCGAAGGTGGCTTCTTCATTTTCATTTATAGCCCCTCATTCCTTCCTCGATATTAAAAGTGACAGCAGGTCAAATATAAGCTACTGTATGCCATTACTTTAGTATACTTCAAGGTACTAGCCCTAGCAAAGTGGGAAATTTAGAACCTTCAAGGAATTACACAGTTACGATGCATGGCTGAAAATCACATAAAAAGCTTAACTGTACCCCTCTCACAGGTTTAAGAAAAAGTTCCTCAGAGAATAGCAAACCACTTTTCTCTAAATTTCATTCATTTCCTAAACATTTTCTTCCATCTGTTGATAGCTGTTTGGAAAATAACATTTTATGTGTTTTTATTAGCAGTAAGCATCTAGCAAATATATGGAGCTACACCAAGTAAGAACTTGCTCTTCTTTTTCTTTTCTTTCTTTCTTAAAAATGTGAAACATCCAGTCTCGAGTGTTGTCCAGAAGTTACAAGAACATAAAAATTCTAGGCATATTTGTCCTACAGATACAGTATCATAGAGGGTAAGGTTCAGTTTCAAGGCACAGTGTATCAGGAACATTAAATTGGCTACATATAAACACATATTTTTGATCATACACTTTACACAACATTAGGGATTCAACTTACATTTGCTGTAATTGTTAATTAAGAATGAGCCACAGATGTGTTTTCAGATATGAGTTGCACTGAGATAGGATTGCTATAATCTAATATGCAAGGTATGGCTTTGTGTATAACGAAAACATGCTCAACCAAAATTAGCCTTGTTAAAAAAAATCTAAGACTCTAGATCTAAATCTAGCTTGATTGTTATTCATCATTATTCTGCAATTTAATTCAGCTAATTGTTAGGCATGTACTTAGTAACAAACTTGAGAAATGGCATACAAATTTTGTCGATGCTCCCTTTCCTTTTTATACTGTGAGAATAGCACATGAAGGAGTTACCACTTATGAAGAGAAGGAAATCACGTTTCTGTGGAGCACTTAGGTGCTTCTTGGCACTGTAGTCCAGATACTATATTTTCAAATCCCTTTTGCTTGCAGAGATGTACAAGCCACTGTGCCACAATTCCATTAAAAAAGAAGAATGGCTTTCCATGGTCAAAGAAAGCAAGTTTTTGTAAATCTCAGAAAATGATAGGTACAGCTGCCCAATCCTGGGGTGGGGAAGGGGCATTATGTCTTAAGCCACAGTTCAGTCCTTGTTATTTCCAGCTAGTTTTGGTGCCCTGCAACTACCAAATTTCAATTGATATCAAATTTCCATGGACTTAAAAAGAGTTTTTGGAGCTTCTGACATTCTTTCCTGAGGTTCGTAGGCCATGCCAGCCAGAAAACCCAAGTAGAAAGATGCTGAAATTAATAATTTAGAATATGGTGTCCTCTGCATAGGAATAGTGTTATATAAAATGTCATAAAAGCAAAAAATAGAAAATAATAGAGAAAAAAGCTTATTTGACAGAAAGAACTATTGTAAGTTAATTATGACAGAAATCTTGCACAAAACATAGCTGTATTATCAGTACATAGACAATACTGTTTCTCCTAAATGAGTGTGAGAAAACCCTTAAAGACCAAACAGTGGTGAATTGAAAATCCAAGCTAGACATCTCGGAAATAAAGAGAGTCTTGAATCAGTATAGTAACATTCAACACAATAGAAGGATTTCCACTGACTTTGGTGAGCTTTGGTTCAAATCTTGTTAGTCTGAGTCAGTTCATTTTAGGAAAAAAAGGCTTCTATTGCTAAAGAAAAAAAAAAACGAAGAAACTCTGCTCTTGATATGTCCCCTGAGGCCATCATCAGGAGAAAAATATGCGGTCCTTTCTTCCCGTAGGCTGTCTCTAGAGAAAATGGCTATTTCCAGCCGCCAGTCCCAACATATTTACAGTTTATTTTCCTTATGCATTCATGAATTAGACCTTTGTGTCAATGCCTTGCATTTATGGTTTACATAACATTATTACTGTATCTATTTACATCCCAATGAATCGCTAATTAATCAAATTATCCATCTAGTCTGATTACTAGTGTTAAGTGATCCTAGAAGCTGATTAATACATTCTCAAATTATTCAGAAAAGCTCTTCGAAGAGCCTCCAAAATCTACCCTTTTTGCAACCACAAAATGCCTTATGAGGCCCACGACTGCCTGCGGGTTGAATATAATCAATAATCCATAAAAGTAATTGTTCCCACAAGATTGGTGAACAACCTCAAGCTGAGTGCGTAAGGACTAACACAGCAATTGATGTTTTTGTTGGGCTTCTGTGTTTAATGCAATTTACCTTGAACAAGCCAACTCATCCCTTCTGCTGGACAGTAAATATAGATTTAAGCTTTCCTTCAGGGTATTACACATACAGGGAGAACATATTTTATGTTGTGTTGTTAGTTAAAACCCCAAGTTTAGCAAAATTTAGACTTTAATTGCCCAAGATATCCTAACTAATAACACTAATACTTTACAGGGATATAGTAACTTCAATATGCAATGTTCTTCCACGTGATTAACTCTTTGAGGCAGTTAAATATATTTATCCCCATTTTACAGATGAGGAGATCATTACAGTTGATGCCAAGTGTTCAAAAGTCTTGAGTCAGGACTAAAAATCCAGCAATTGTATTAGAAATGCTAAGATACTAGTTTTTAAAGTGTTGATCATTTTAGTAAACTTTTTATGTTTTCAACTTTTAATGGCCTCACAACTCTTAACATTAGAACATACTTCACAGCTCTGAGAAGTAGTGCAAAGAAAAACTGAACATTGTCCTCATATTGCACAATGTGAAGCTTTAAAAGAAAGAACCAAAACGATGAAGCTCTCTGTGAATAGTGTGAGGAAAACGATGCGTCAGAATCATTCACAGTCAAAATGTGTCAGAGTGAACCACAACTCATGTCCCTCAGCAATCATGCCTTTATTTTATTTACAACTTCTTTCCTCATAGTATTAATGCCACGAGAGTACAGGTTATCCTCTGCTTCTGTTTCCCAGACTTTTCCCATGCTCTGGAGGATTTTCTGCAATAACATTTCATTTTTTTAGGTTTAGCTTTGCGAAGTGCAGCCTGCCCAGACAACAGGCAGTGCCGTCCCCACGCTGGGGTTGGGGCGCCCGCCGCAGGGCAGGAATCTGGCCGGCCGCAGGGCTGGTGCCGGGGAGCGGCGGTGGCCTTGGTGGCCCCAGGGCAGCCCCAGGCAGGCTGTGCTGCCCCAGGGAACTGAGCAGCCGGTGGGCACATCAGGAAGTGCAATAAGCAGTTATTTAAAGCATATACATAGTTATAAGCAGTTATTTAAAGCATATACAGCGAGTAAGCTCCCAGTAATCATATTAGAGCACAAAACTTCCAAGTCCCTTAGCTAAAATGGCATTTGCTCATGCCACTGCTGAGTGCAGCACACAGAGACCATTCCTGAAGCTGTTTTTTTGGGTTTTTTTTTTGAGAGAGAGAGATGCTCAGAGACTCTGTGAGATGGAGAGCAACAATGAAAATAACTTGTGGATGCCTCCTCTTTCTGGAAGGAAAGAGAATCATAAGTGAGCACAGAAAATGTTATTAACACAAGATTCAATTACTATTAAATAAACAGGAAGTGTTCCCAGATTATTATGGATGTACTAAAACCTTGAATTAAATATCTGTGTTCAAAAATAAAAAGAGGAAAAAACCTCACAAGAGACCAGCAAATTACTGAATATTGTTGGTATCTGGCTGAATATAATGTTGATGTTTCTTGTTTCTATAGTATTTCTCATCCTACACCTTCATCTCTTCATTTCCACTTCTCGAGCTTTCCAGAGATTAATGTGTTTTGCCCAGACAGTCTCTCATCAAGTTTAACAGAGGAGAAAAATGTCTCTGCTTGACTTTAGCAGTCTTAGTTGAAATCACAGTCCCAAAACTTCTCATTTTTTTTCCAACATATCTGTCTTTTTTTTCCTTCCTTTTTACTCTTCCTCAAGAAATCTCCCTCTCAATAGCATTTCATTGCTGCACCTTCTGCACACTTGTTCAAAAATCCTTGCAATATTAATAGTCAATTTGTAATAATAGTGGTGCAAGGTGGTTCTCTTCTTGCTTCAGGTCTTCACAAGTCTCTGTATTGCTTTATCAAAAGGACAATGAAATATGTGTATATTATAAAATATATATATCTAAAATATATAAGCTATATATATATGCATATACATACACATATAAACATAAGCATTTACATGTATGTGTGTGTGTATATACTTACATATATACATATTTTAACATATATTACATGAGCATGCTTGAGTGAGTCCAGCTAACAGCCACAAAGATAATTAAGAGGCTGGAACATTTTTCATATAACCTTAGGCTGAAAGAGCGGGGACTGATCAGCCTAGAGAACAGAAGAGTGAGGATGGATCCTATTCATGTATACAAATATTTGATAATGCCCGTGACAGGACAATAGGCAACTGAAAGCAAAAACTGAAGCACAAGAAATTCCACTTGAATGCAAAAAAGCCCAAACAAACAAATGAAAAAAAAACACTTTCTATTGTGAGGGTGGTTAAATATTGGAACAGGTTGCCCAGGGAGGCTGTGGAGTCTCCATCCTTAGAGATATTTGAAAACCAAATGGAGTCAAATGGATGCTTTAATTGACCCTACTTGAGCAGGGGCGGTTGATCTTCAAAGATGCTACTCCAACTATTCTGTATGAACCTGCTAGCCAATTCAACAACACTTAATGACCAAAAAATGCTTTACATGAACCAGTGATTAAGGTACCTGCCAGAGAACTAGTGCTGTCTTTCAGGTCCCTGAAATACTCAAGTACCCTCAAAACCAGACACGAAGGATTACATCAGCCTTCATCAGCAACATCTCTGTATTGCACATGACCCATCCAAAAAGGAAAACCTCTCTGTTCATCTTCCCTGCAGTTCTAGATAAAATATGAGGTGGAGACTTGTAGTCCCTTTTGGTTAAGGTAGCACCCAACTGGGGTTATTCAATGCTTTCCAATGTTCACAAGTTTTGAACTATTTTATTACCATTTCAGCTTTCTCATTTATCATTAGCCTTTAAACTGTCCAGAGGAGACCTGTGTCTTCTTTTTTTATTCCACAACATACAGTGCATGCCTTCTGTAACAGAATTTAAAGAAAAATGCTTGTTGCTTATTTGAGAAGTGGTGACTGCAGTTTTCATAGGTTGGGAAACCTTGTTGCCCTCTGTTTTTATATAACTTGGTTTTCTAGATATGGCATATATTTTAGCCTATGTAATTTATACAGAGGAAAAAAAATCCACAAAAGAAGATGTAAGGTTTGGCCTAATTAAGGCCAAAAATATGCAACATTCTCTAGTGCTGTCACCTTTCTGCTTTCACATATAAAACTATTTAATTACATGTCAAATGATACTACTGTATTCCAAACATCTACTGTAACTTCTGTGATAATCGTTTTTTTAAATCTCATTTTCATGTTGCTAACTTTGACAACCTGAAATCAATGGAAATATTTCTTGCCCACAATGAAGATTTTTAGCACTGTTTTCAGAGGAAAGCCTTAATATCACAACATTCATGAAGGAAAAGGATATACATTTTAAGTAATTATGAATGATGAAAAAAAGATTTTTTGCTGTTATTGTCGTCATGTGAGAAAGTGAGTACTTTCAAGAGAAAACAGGTATATTAAAATGGCCTAGAAATTTTCTGTCACAGTGTGGACTAAATTTTACTTACTTGATCTATATAGTTAGATCTGCTGATGTCCTTTAGGACTTCAGACTTCACAGAATCACAGAGTGGTTGAGGTTGGCAGGGACCTCTAGAGATCATCTAGTCCAACCCCCTGCTCCAGCAGGGACACCCAGAGCACGGGGCACAGGGTGGCATTCAGGTGGGTTTGGAAGATCTCCAGAGAAGGAGACTCCACAAGGAGCCTCTCTGGGCAGCCTGTGCCAGGGCTCTGTCAGCCTCACAGGAAAGAAGTTCTTCCTCACATGGAGATGGAATTTCTTGTGTTTTGTCTTGTACCCGTTACCCCTGTAATGTTGTTCCGTCACCGGCCACTGCCAAGAAGAGTTTGGCCCCATCCTCTTCATATCCTCACCTCAAATGTTTGTACACATTAATATGATCCCCTCTCAGCCTTCTCTTCTCCAGACCAAACAGGCCCAGCTTGCTTAGTCTTTCCTCATACGATAGATGCTCCAGTCCCTTCATCATCTCTGTCGCTCTCTGCTGGACCCTCTCTGGAATTTACATGTCATTATGGCCCTGGGGAGCCCAGAACTGCCCCCAATACTCCAGGTGCAGCCTCACCAGAGCTGAGCAGAGGGGCAGGATCCCCTCCCTCAACCTGCTGGCAACGCTCCTCCTCATGCAGCCAGGATCCCACTGGCCTCGTTGGCCACGAGGGCATATTGCTGGCTCATGGTTAACCTGTTGTCAACCAGGACTCCCAAATTCCTCTTCATGNAACCTGTTGTCAACCTGGACTCCCAAATTCTTCTCCATGGAGCTGCTTTCTAGCAAGTCAACCCCTAATCTGTACTGGTGTCTGGGGTTATTCCCCTCCAGGTGCAGGACTCTGAACTTGCCTTTGTTGAACCTCACAAGATTCCTCTTTGGCCAATTCTCCAACCTGTCTAGAGCCCTCTGAATTGCAGCACAGCCCCTTGAAGTGTCAGTCACTCCACTCAGTTTGATATCATCCCATTACTTCATTGTAATTTGTTATTATGGAAGAGAAGTGTTTAGTTTTGCCAAAAGAAATAGCACAGTTGAGCTATTCCTTATACCAAAATGAAAGATTTTTGGAAGAATATATGAAGTAAGAGTTTTCAGAAATTCTAATCCTTGCTATGCACCATATGTTTGCTTCTCAGACCAACATTAAGCACCAAGACTGACATTTTCATGGAAGTATTTATTAAAACCTCAAAATTTTACTTTTGAAAGGTAACTGCCAGTTCTAAAGCCCTTAATTTCATAAGCAAAGTTAAATCTTTTTACTGTGTACATCCCTTATATTTGTCTATAATGAATTTCACTTGCTGTTTTATTGTCCAGTCAGTCTTGCAAGACCTTTTTGCCATTCTTTACGTTCAGTCCTTGTCTGTGTTCATATACGTGCTATGAATAACCTTGCATCATCAGCCAGCTAACTCATGTCATCCTCGTCCCCTTTTCTAGAATGAATATGAATATGAATATGAATACGTTGAACAGTCCAAGCCCCAGCTCAGACTTCAACCATTTACTCTGACTTTCAGTTTCTTACCTTTCAAACAACTAATCAGCCATGCAAGCACAGTCTTTCATATTCCATTGCTTAGCTTAAAAGCTTTTTGTGAGAGAATCTGTTGAAAATCTTTTAGGACTCCAAATGGGATCTTCCAGCCTGACCATTGCATCCACATTCTGGTTGTCTCCTCTAAGAAACTCCAGTTGATGTCTTAGGAGAATATTCTTACCAAGGCCACATTAATATTTCCGAAGTAAATTGTATTTATCGAAAATGTCCACTAATTCTATAATTTATTGTACTTTGCATTCATTTCCCCTGTGTAGTGGTTAGGCTTCAGCCCTATTATTCCCTGGCTCTCCCCAGGAAATCTTTCTAAATGCTGAGTGTCAGTGAGATGCTGGAGGCCAAATTAAATAGAATGTTTTGAGCCTCTCTCCCAAATTTCATGAATCTGTATGTCAAAGGCTAGTTCTTGATAAAAGGAAACTCCAAAAACTGCCTGTTCTATTCTTTTCTGTGCATAGAGATGGTTTGCATATTGGAAATCATTAATTTGGATGTAGTCTGGAAGTATACATATATCTTAAATATTTTTACTGGTGAATCCAAGAACATTTTTTTTTTTGTCTTATAAAAAGATGAACATTGATATTTCACTGTTTGAATATTGACACTTCACTATTATCCAAGTTCAAAGGCTTAATCTATTTTACAAAGCCATTTCAGTGTGAACTATGTGTATTTTTCACACTGTGTTGAAAAAAAAAAGTAAAACTTATTATTATACATACAGCAACACTATTCCTTATATTTACTAGCAGATGTGATAAAATGCTCCTTGGAGCAGGTCTAACAACTTGTTAAAAACAATAGCTAAGGGTGTTAGTGTACCAAGCAGCTGTGTACTGAAATAAGTCTTAATTTAAGCAATCAACAAGGCAATCACTGTTATAGCATACACCTGTGTTTGCATAGCTTGCATACTTTATCCTTAAAGACAAAACTACTAGTTAGTAAGAAACACACACAGATGCACAGACCATAGCCGAGTCATTACAGTTATATGAGGTAATGCAAGTATTAGGGCTGCTTAACAATGAAAAATATTATCAACACAAAATTCTGCTTACAATTCTTCCTTAAAACTAACAATTTAACAGAGTTTCACAGAAAAAATAAGACTTCTGAAAAAAATCAATTTAGAATTACCAAAAAGCTTTGGGATGCTCTGAGATTATCCTTTTAAAAAAAAAATAGTGCGTGATTATAAGTGAGATGATAGGCATATATGAAATTACATATATTTAAATATACCTTGTCTAAAATAAATATGACAGCCACAGAAAGAAACATCTTTGAAATATTTTTTTTCCTGTTGAAAAAGGTTCACAAAAGCAGCACTTTCCCATGTAGCATTCTTCAGAAAACCATTCTGAAAAAAAAAAAAAGAGGGACTTAAATTGTATGTATCAACTTCATATGAGCACATCACAAACATTTCTTTTTTTATCTGCTAGCTCTTTTTTTTCCTAGTCATCATCACAAGCATTTTACTGCTTATATTTTATTTACTGAGGTCTTCCCAGGGGAAAGGAAATCCATGCGGGGAATATTTGATCTCCCAGAAGAGAGACCAGGCTTGGTGCAGCAGTCCCCGTTGCATAAGAATTTGGCTAGGCATCTCAGAGTGGAGATGGAATTAATCTAATTCAAGCTGGACACTTAGAGTCATTCCTGAGTGGATGGAGAAAGACAGATATCGAGGAGCCAGTTCATCCCACATTACATTTCAGAATGATGTGCCTAGCTGTCTCCTCTGAATAGAGGAACCCACACAATTATTCCTAACAGAGATATCCTTAACATTGGACATGGCTGTAATGAGGTGGGGTGAAATCCAGATGGACTGTCAAATAGCAATAGCTCCATTAATTTACAGAAGAGTTGAAACTTGGAGCACATCTGAATACCAAGCCTGGTGCTGTCCCTCCTCTCCAGGAAAGCATCTGCATACTGCTGGTGAAGAGGCGACTCAGTACTGCCATCACTCTTAAATTAGAAAGCAGCTAATCCATAAAAAGCACTGAATCACACTTAGATTCACAAATTAACCTTTAGGAAAAGAATAATTTCTGTTGTATAGAAGAAAAGCCTTCCATGAAACTGGGAGGAAAGCCTGAAGTATGAAACTCTAAATTTCCAACAGCCGTAGTGAACTTTGGGTCCTAATAAATCGAGGAAAGTTTAATATGACATGTGGCATTTTTTAACCTTTGAGGTTTTGCTGGTGAAATTCCTGCAATATGTTAAAGATGCGGGATTTTACAGGTTAAAGGGCTTCAGTAGAAAATAACATATTCAAGATTTAGTGTTCTTGGATCACCACAGGAAGGAATACAGAATTATTTTATAATGGTTCAGCCACATAAATTGCTACCTCTGGGTTATGCAATTTATTTTTAAGGCTGGAGTTTATGATTACCATGGCACTCTTCACACCTTTATAGTCAAAGCTGTAGCGGTGGTTTTATTATTTGTTCTTCAAGGCTATATTACTTTATTTGGTGATAGAAAGTCACTAAAAGGAGAAAAGAGGAAGGTATTTCAGTGTTCAAGAGAGAAGATCATTGACTTGGGACTGCCTAGCGAGACCACCAGAGACGATGGGGAACCCTCTGGTGCCTGCAACAAGTCACAGGAGCCACCCCAGGACGTGAAGGTTCCTGCTGACGACCTATCTGGCCCAAAGCATTGTGTTCAAGAGCCGGTTCTTAGACTGTGCATCCCTAATGCTTTGGAATTAAGGCAGCAGATGTGATACAAACACCAGGAGGAGCATCTATCGTATCAGTGTGTGCTTCAGCTGTGAAGATATGGAAACGCAGAAAGCTTTTCCTCCCTTCAGGACATGCTATTATGCAGGACGCCAGGAGTCCCGGCTTCTCAAAATGTCACAGCTCCTAAAGGAAGTTATTAATTTCTTTAACATCACAGTTGAAAGACTTTCTTCCTCCCTGTAAATAATATATTCACTGGAAACTATGGGGGAGGGACTGTTCCTGGAAGAGCTTCCAAATTATGTAGATAACACATTGTCTCACAGCTGTCACTTAATAACTTTCTTAACTGAAAGGTAGTTTTTTCCTTGCTAGATATTCTTCAGAGAGCAGAGGACAGATCTTCAGGAAACGCAAGATGACATTGTGAATAAATCCAGCCATCGAACAGGCACACTGCATGTTTAAGTAATGCTTTAACAGTGGCTCCCATGGGACTGGCCACGCTTTGTGCCCAGGGTTGTAAGGAAGACCCTAGAGCAAGCAAACTGAGAGGAAGAAGAAAAAAAAAAAAGCAAAAATGCCTTGGTCTGCTGACCCTGTTATCCTCTACCCATCCCCTCGCCTCCCCTGGTCACACATGGAAAAGTGCAGGGCCCAGGTCCATTCCCCACCACCTCCTCCATGTCCAGGGCAGGCCCGAGAGCACCTGCTGAGGATGCCGAGAGACGCCGACACCGCAGAGGACAGTGCTGAAGACAGCCTGAAGCAAGGACCAAGGAGCAGCCGGGAAAACACTGTGCCTGTGGGAAAGGTGGGAGCCAAGTTGTCACCCTCCACGCGATAAATACGTTTGAAGGCAGAAAATCCAACTGTTTTCCATTTCACAGACCAGGAGCCCCTTGTCTTGCCCTGCCTTGCTTTGCCTTCCCACAGTCCCGAGTGCCATCACTGTCACCCCTCACAACAACAGTAGATTGCAGTTCTATGGAGAGGAAATTATTACGATGCAAAAAAAAATGAGGACACTGCATTCATTTTCTGATTTCTCCTTTACAATATGCCCAGGTACCCAAAATCATGCAGTTCCTGTGAGCCGTGTAGGACTCCTGCTTCCTGAACATACACAGATGACACGGGTCTGTTGCTGTCTTCCCAGCAGTCTATTTGTTGGAGTTATTCTGCCCCTTTCCTCCTATAAACATATACCAGTGCCAATAGCACTTTACAAAATGTGATAATAATGTAAGAGAATTAAATTCTTCATAACTGAGTGCCATTAAAACCTATGTAAGAAAAAAAATCATATCTATCCTATTTTTAAAGTCCAAATGATTTGTATGCTATGTTTGTATTTAACAGATCTCAGATTACAATATATGATGTTCACCATTGTATCTGAAATTCTAAATATTTGTGAGGCTTCGTATCTGCAGAAAATACTGATGTGTTGATGGTAGAACAGAATGTGAAAAGCGAGGATTGGTGATTCAGGAAGAATAAAAAGAATATGAAATATCAAATTGGCCTCCAATGAAAGGAGGAAAAAGAAAACAGTGAGTAAGAAAAAACAGTATCACTCAGTTAGGGAGGACGACTACTCCTGAGACTAATTGCTGCATATTCTTGGGGCCAGAAAGGAAGAATTAAGGTTGTATGAAAAGGAGAAGCTTTGGAAATGCTGAATAGCATCATAAGAAGCAAGTAACCTCTTCTACTTGAAAAAAAAAAAAAAAAGGACATGTAACATTTTTTATACTGCTAATGGTGACATATGGTGTAGAAATAAAGTGACAATATTGATTTGCATTCGCGCTCAGACATCTCAGCTGTATACAAAGCACGGGTGCTACAGCAGCAGCTCTGATGTGAAATGTGAAACTAGGAGGCTCCTCTGGCATCGGAGGTGCCCGGCTCTGCCTGAGGTTCCTGCTGCTCCACCGGGGAAGACAGCTCAGATCCTACTGCTGTTTTCATGCACTTGTAAGCAGAGGAGGCAAAGAGTCTATGGAGACATTGGAAAGCTAGAAAAGTATTTCAGATCAACTAGAAATGAGAAGCTGAATATTTAAGAACTATGAAAAGCAGCTTCCTGGCACAAGCACCCTGACACTTCTGGGAATAGGGTAAAGATCCCACGCCAAAAATGTGTTGCAGTACCCAGGCGAAGTGGGGGGAAGAGATTCAAGCCTTGTTCAACAATAAAACAACAAAAGTGAGTTTTCCAAAATCCTTCAGAAGAGAAGAGAGAAGAAGTTACAGGCAGCAGGAGGTGTTTTGTTCTATGTCTCTACTCTATGTAGAGTTCTACATAGAGACAGTACCCCCATGGAAATGGCTATTTCTGGGACTGGACTGTAAATATGATTAAATATTTCTACCTGTGAACAGTGTACTAGTATGATTATTCACAACTGGAATTATTATATATAAAACACCTGAATTAAATTATAACGGTTTATTGACTTGAGGGATTAATCAAGTATTTTGAATTCAGTTATCTACTCAGCCAATTGGACCTGTAAGTCCTTTCAAACCATATAATTGTTTCTTAAAGCCATGCACAACAACGGCACATCTTTGTGCAATTATTTTTGTTTGTTATCCCACAGAAACACGATATTTTAGATTCCACATTAAAGCTTATGGAAACCTTGAAGAATCACAAAAGAAGAAACAGCAGCAAATTAATTTTATTTTAATGCTGTCATGTATAGGTCAGAACTGAAATCAAGTGTCATTCTACTAGCTGTTATAAGAGTGTAGCAAGTGCTATAAAGAATTGTCTGCCTGATATGATAAGATAAACAAGAGATGATATTGATCTCATGTAACTTTAGCCATCTGAAAATGAGGATTAAGCTGTAAGATGGATATCAAGGCTCGGCCCGTGCATAGTGGAGAAACACTTCTAGAAAGAAGAACTCTCTCTCAGATCACCTCTCTTAAGATGCAAGACATGATCCTGAGAAGCAATTCTGAGCTCTTCCTCCTCTTACACCTCTCTTCATTGATCTCTTCCAGAGAGAGATCTAGACCTTTCCTTCTTGAGTGCTAAGTTAAGGGGGGTCTAGATGACCTTCCCCTGGTTGTGAAGGGGGTTAGTAGCCGTATGGAGATGTTGCAAGATTTACCCAAGGTGTCTTCGTCTCACAACGATGGTGTCAAAGATGCATTTCATACTGTACTTGTGGGGAGACAGTGTCTTGCTTTTTGTCATATATTTTTATGATATGACTGAGCTGCTATATTTTGACTTGTTTTTTCAGTGCCCCTAGTGTAAATAGCACATTCTATAATGATAATGCTAAGACTCAATACCCCTTAACAATAAATAAATAGATAGAAAAATAAATAAATAAGAAGAAGGATCAGGAGGTTAACAAAAAAAAGAAGAAGTTTACAAATCCAGTAAATTGCCCCTGTGCCCAAATTCTAAAAAAAAAGAGACTAGAAGACAAAAAAAAGGCTATCAAGCAAACAGAAATGTGGAAGAAAGTATGAGTTAGGTTCTCCACTACCTAACTATACCAGTATCACTTGAGATGGGTATATCATGATGTCTGAGAATAACTGTATAAAAATCCTTTCTGAAGACTTTTTCCAGAGCTCACAGTTTGAGAGTACAAATATTAGAGAAGAAACAAAATAGCTTATGGTTATAATTCGGAGATTTTTATTATTCCATGATTACTAACATATCCATTTTCACACCAGATAGATTAGGTGTGTATTTTCCTACACGCAGGTAGGACAAGAGGCAGAAATTATGTTGAAAATTTATGAGAGTTCTCCAGGCAAATCCAAAACAAGAGATCTGCTTGAAATCACACGTATAAGAATTAGGAGCATTTTGTTTCCATTGAAAACATTTGATTACAAAGATCCTACTGAGAAGTTAAACGTTCTGAAAAGTGAAGATTATGAGTCTGAGATCTGTTTAGCATTTGTCTAAATATTTTTTTAAAATGACAGTTCTTGAGAGAGTTCTGGTAATAAGCTTAGATCTAATTTACCTGGAAGACACTTTTACCCAGTCTTCCTGTCTTCCACAGTATAATATTACTGTTTCATTTTAGGATGAAATATGTGCAAAATATATAAAATCAAAACATCAGTAAATAATTTAAAAAATCAATACAAAAAAAAAATGGGAGGACTGATAAAGCACAAGCTTAATGGCTGTTGGCCTGCAGACTGGTTGTACACTGTTTTGTACAGCATTTCCCCATATCATCTTATTGCTTTTTCTAAGGTCTGTCCTTAGAATTTACAATCCGCAGGACTGTAGAGCTCTATGGAGACCTTAATCTGCAAGCTCTTCAAGGCACAGACTTTGTCTTTATTACTGCGATGCACATCAGGCACTATCAGCACTGTACAAATATTAACTGAGATAACGTATTAATAACTCCCACCTAAAAGCAGTTAGGTGCAGTTAGGTTCTTCAAATGTGTTCCATTACAAGGGACAAACAAGTAACACATTAAGCAATTGCTTCTCGTTCCCGCCAGGACCAGCCTTAAGGGATTACCCAGTGCCATCACACTTCTCACTGACACCAAGCACTGAGAGAACACGGCCAGCAAGCACGCGCTTGCAATTTGACAGCGCTACCCTCAGCGCACACATATCAAATAGCTGGAAAGGAGCTGCTAGTCATCAGCACATAAATGTGCTTTGCAACATCGGCTTGGGTAATGGAGCGCCTAATTCTGGCACTGCTTCTAAAGTGATAAAAATCTAAGTAGTGGAAGAGATGTATTGAGTAAAACAAAGCTCATGGTCAAGAAACCCCAAGCTTCTTTCTTTGTTGAATGAAATTGATCCTATTGAAAAACAAAAAGCATGGGCTCATCTAGCTTAGTCCATGCCTGGGGCCAGGTAGGAGAAACTCAGAGATTTCAGCCAGGTCTAAATTTTTGAGAGGTACCTGGATCATGATTGGTTGTCTGGGTGTACAGTTGCTCTCACTTTATTGCATACTATTAATTCACAGGCTTGGTGCAGTGCAAAATGGAAGGAAAAAACATGGCTTTTTTCCCAGAAAATACACTTTCTCAAAAGACTTATTTTTCCATCTTTTAATCCCTCTCTAAGACCTTTTTTATGCTGTTTTGGCGTTAAAAAAAAAAAAAAAAAAAAAAAAAAAAGAAAAAAAAAAAAGAAAATCCTAGTATTGCTGTATAAATTAGACAAGCAAAATTGAGGAAAGTGGAAGTGAATCCTGCATCCTTATGCATCAAAGCCGCAGACAGCTCTAGGGAGCAGACACACTCATACAGGGGTGCAAAAGCTGCTCCTCCCTTTCTGTGCAACCACCAAGCTGGGACTTAAGCAAGGCCAGCTCCTTCCAGGGCCTTCTGGTCCTCTGAGACTCTCTCAAACTGCTGAATAGGCAAAACCTCTCAGTCCAGAGTCTGTCCAAGCCCAGAAGTGGCTCTTCTGCCTCTCAACCTGCTGTACACAGTTCCTGCTCGCAGCAGCCCATGACTATGGCTAGTTCTGCGCAACCTCAGTGCCTTCTTTTCTCTCCTTTGCACAGCCATGGAAATCTAAATTAACTCCATTACATCAGTGAAAGAGCTGCAGCATAAAATAGCCATGAATGAGGTCAGATTGGCACAGTGCTCAGCCGATGTGTAAAATGGTTTCATATCATTGATTTGATCCACCATTCTGCAATTACCAATCAAACTTTTTTTTTTCAGAAGCCTGACATCTGGGCCCAATGTTTACATACTTAAAATCAGGAAGGAAAATACCATCCAATTATATTAAGGAAATGAAGATCATGAACTGAATCTTAATATCGAATTACATTATTAATATACACAATAACTGTTCAGAATATAAAATCTTAAACCACTAAAATACAATTTACAAGCAGAGAAACCTATTTTCTGCTTTCTCTCAGACAGTGAAATAATATTTTTCATGCAAAAGGAAAAGTGTCACACTGTATTTGTATTCAAACAATGAAATTAGATTCTGCATCTGAAAAATTCAGAAGAGGCACTAGGTCCTCTAATAGTCCATGCAGGAAAGAATAAATATAGCTAAAAAAAAAATAGAGAAAACTGGTTGAAATCCAGCCCACCTTCATTAGGTATCTAATTGTGGCCTGGAATACCTAGAATTGGGAGTCTGACTTACAGCAGAGGAATCCAGAAGTTAGGCAGCTAACAACCTTTGTAGTCAATGGTGGCTATAGAAAGTGAATGAAAGGGTATATATGTGAATGCGTCCTGTCCTAAAGGTGGTCTATGGGAAATATCAGGGAGGATCTGGTGAAAAATCTGCTCCCTCTTTGGAGCTCAGGCTGACACCAGTCTACTCTGCCCGGAGAGCAAACGTCTTTGGGTAGAAGAGGTACCCAAATGCACAGGGTTCACTTGTTTTAAAAGGAAGTTGGGGAAAGAATAAAGGGGAAGGGGGCATCACCATTTTGCATGATCACCCTGGGAGGCAGAGCAACCACAAATAGGGGCCCTTATGGGTTTTGAACTTCTATTTCATTTCTATCTATAAAGGAGTGCATGAAAGCACCAGGCTTTGGAGGAATTCGGACGGAGGAGGGAGAGAAAAATATTCTTACTGGAAATGTTACTTTTCTGGGGAGATAAAAAGAAATATTGAGAAGTTAGAAAGACCTGGAGTAACGGACCGTGGCCCCAACATGGAGGTTAAGGCACTCAGGCAGGAGCAGGGAGTTCTGTTTTTTTATTCAACCATCCTGGTTATAAAAATTTCAGGACCTGGACAAACTGGACAACCAGGCAGTGGGAAACCTCATGAAGTTCAACAAGACCAAATGCAAGGTCTGCACCTGGGGAGGAATAACTCCAGATGCCAGTACAGGTTGGGGACTGACCTTCTGGAGCACTGAAAAGAAGGACGTGGGCGTCATGGTGGACGACAAGTTGACCATGAGGCAGCAGTGTGCCCTCGTGGCCAAGAAGGCCAATGGGGTCCTGGGGTGCATTAAGAGGAGCGTCTCCAGCAGGTCGAGGGAGGTGATCCTGCCCCTCTACTCAGCCCTGGTGAGGCCACATCTGGAGCACTGTGTCCAGTTCTGGGCCCCACAGTACCAGAGGGATGTGGAGCTGCTGGAGAGAGCCCAGCGCAGGACGACTAGGATGATCGGGGGCCTGGAACATCTGCCCTGTGAGGAGAGGCTGAGGGAGCTGGGCCTGTTCAGCCTGGAGAAGAGAAGGCTGAGAGGGGACCTGATCAGTGTGTACAAGTACCTCAAGGGAGGCAGTGAGGAGGATGGGGCTGGCCTCTCGTCACTGCTGGCCACTGACAGAACCAGAGGAAACAGCCACAAACTGAAGCATCAAAAGTTCCACAGGAACTTAAGGAAAAATTTCTTGACAGTGAGGGTGACAGAGCCCTGGAACAGGCTGCCCAGAGAGGTTGTGGAGTCTCCTTCTCTGGAGATCTTCAAAACCCGCTTGGATGTGATCCTGTGTAACATGCTCTAGGTGACCCTGCGTGTGCAGGAAAGCTGGGCCAGAAGACCTCTAAAGGTCCCTTAATGATTCTATGATTTAAAGGAATCAGACCCACTGTTGTTTACCCTGCTTCAGATTCCCTCCCTGACTACATAAAAATGAGTTAGTCTGTCTGTTCCTCAATTTCCTAGTGGAATAAATGAGTATGATGAAAATGACAGAGTTTCTAGACAGTAGACAGCAGTGATGTGACCACAGAAGCCTCTTCCTGGTGCTGAGCAGGTTCCTAAGAAGTTCTCATCTCCTCTGACTTGTAGGGTTTCTCCATCACGTTCTCCATTTACTTGGCCTGAGAAGTGAATCTTGGATTTCATGCTAATAAACCACAGGAGATGTTTTTTTTAAAAAAAAGAATTATGTACATTTAAGAAATATCACATAATATGAATGATAAAAATCTTGTTATAGCATGCTCCAAACAGCTCAGCCTAGTCAAGGTAATCACATTTATATTTATTAAATGAGACAGCATTCACAACACGTCAGCATTGCAGCCAAGACATAAACAACGTTACCCAAGATATAGTCCAGAAGCAACAAAATGGTTTATGACACTTCCTGTTTTCACCCTTATTTTTTCTCATTCTTAATGATCCCTAATAAGAGGATGTACTAATGTGCATTCACAATGATCTTCAGCCTAGCTGCTCATATACATGCCCTTTTAAATAAAGGAAACAGCAGGCAAGGTGTCATATTAAAGATCAATGCTAAACTTTCTGTACCTATAACTTAGTTAGATTGTACTCTGAAATAGCATTTTCATTGCCAGTGTTTTCAGATGTTCATTTTTTAGATTTAAATGCTTATGAACAGATGTAAACGAAATATTTCTGCTATTTAGTGACTGAAAGGTAAAAAGAAGCAGATACAATCATGTGGGTCTGACTCAGAGGTTTTAATGCAGTAGTTTACTCTGTGTATAAATTGTGGAAAGAAAACAAACAATATCTAAACTGAAAGAGCAGCAAAGGGGTTTCCCTCACTGCTAGCTCAAGTGAAAAGGCAGGAGGAGAAAGGAATTTGGCCTTCCTCTCATTCAAAATCCAGAAAATGCACCCTTTGATTATAATTACAAGCCCTAGGAATCCAAGATCACTGAACAGATGTACCAGTACTACTGGAATAAGCGATTACTGATGTTTAGATCTACCTGATTCTCCAAGATTTAAATCTGCAAAGTCTTATCTTGTATGAGCTTATAGGCCATCAATCAGATGAATCAGATGCAAATCAATACAGGATTTTAAAATTCTGTATTTCATCCATGAAAAAACTCCATGAAAATATATGCATTTCTTTTCAACAAAATGCTTTTGCTTTCGCTTATGCCAAGCTTACATGCGTTGTTGTGTAAGGATGTGTTTCTAAACCTCAGACTGTCAACTGCTTTGGGACAAAGATTTGAAAATGCTTTTGAAAATGTCAATGCTCCAGCACTGTGCTTGAATGAATTGTCTGTTTGTACAGAGACAGGTGAAGAACAGTTGCCTCTGGATTTCCAGACACATGAGCTCAGAGACAGAGACTAGTAAATTTTAGGCCAAATAGTCTACTTGACAAAGACTAGAGCAACAAAATAAGCTTATACAGAAAATTGGAAATTATCCTGAGCTACAATGTGTGTTTAACAAAACCTCATACAATCAAAATTGAAACCACAGAGTCAGCACTGCCTCCAGATAACTTCGGTGTCAGGTAAAGAGGATGAACGCACAGGAAGACTGAATGTCTACTAGGGAAGCAAAATAGTTCAGCATGATGTCATTCAAATTAAACTTATAAGCAACAAATAAATAATCAAGTAAACTTCCTTCTACAAAACAGTATTTTTAAGACTCTATAAAGGTACAGAAATGCCTAGAATTACATTTTTTTTTAATGTCAAGTTGTCAATCTGTTTTCTGTAGTGTTTTACATAACAAAACACTTTCCTTCCTTTATTTTGATGTGGCTTCTGAGAAAGACAAGGCATTGTAGTCAGAGCGCAGTGTCAGGTGTCTGATGGGCAAAATATTTCTGCTGTGTTGGTATCAGAGACATTTACTAATGGATGGGCTAATAAAGCTTATTACACGCCTGAGATAACCTCAGAAGAGCCAGCAAATACAACTGGAGGTGAAAAATGTCTGTTTTGTGAGGGTTTCTTAGCAATAAATTGGATATTCAATGCAAAAATATATCACTTTTTAAGGAAAAGCAAACAGGTCTTTGAGAGACTACTAGCTGAAGGAAGTGATAGAAAAATAATCAAAGGCATATAGCATGTCATGAAAATCATTTAATTCATCAAAGAGGAAGAAATTAGGATCTCCTTGAGCCTTCTATATCTTTTGGTTCTGATTCACATGAAGACAGGGAAAATAGGTTTTCTAGTATTACAGTCTGCAGCTAGTGGGACTGTCAAAAATATAACCACTTTACTCAGACAGTGAAGATGAAGTAGTCCTCCTTTATTTCTCTCATAGTATTTAATCATGTACAGCTAAATAATTTCTAGATTTTCCTACTACCATTGCTCCTTAAGATTCACAACAATATTTGATGTTAAAGTGTGTTTATCTGTATCCAAATGTGTGTTTGTAACTAAATTAATCTTTGAGGCTTACCCATCTGCCACGTGTCCTGCAGGAGAAAGACTGTCTAAAGAAATTCACATAATTCACGGTTCTTGAGAGCTCTGTGACAATTACTATGCCACTGGAGTTATCAGAATTGCCATAAGTAGGTTATATAGCCTTAGCATCATGATTCCATATGGCCGCATTGGAAATAAGATTCTTAGGTGGATTGTAAAATGGCATAATATAAATATACATAATTGTAGCTTAAGCTCAGCTACAAGCCCTAAGCCACCACCAGTTCAACAAGAAATCACACGTAGGTCAATTAAATTCTGTGAACATTTTCTTATCAGGGAGCTGAAAGCCTTTAGTTGAGTATAGTCAAATACCAATCTTCATGGATCATAAACACTGCACTCATACACTGTTACCAAGTGATGCAACAAAAATTATCTCAAACCACAGATAAACTAACAAGAAAAATAATCTAAATAGATAATTTGAGGAGACGCTTTGCAAACCCTGTGTTGATTCAATAGCTTTTGTACATGGGAGTATCTCTGTAGAGCTACTTTTCTAAAAGCTGCGTGAGTGATTAAGTGTAATGGAAACAAGTAAGGTGTTCTTTCTAGACTAGAAAGTGCAAAATGCTTCTGTGTTGCCAGATTGTATTTGTCAGTGGAATAGATTTTGCACCAAAACACTCTTGTTAACTTGTGCCACTCAATTTTGAAGTTCACCTGGAAAATACAATTTAAATCAAAATAGATTCTTTTCTTCTGGGTTATTCATGTGTGTAGTTAGCAGGTTACTGCCAGGCTACCAGGTTACCAGGTTATCTCGTTGGGATCAGGGAGGCATGGGTGGCAGAGCTCACACAAGTGGAGTGCTGCAGTGGGTGGATACAGACTTCAGGAAGGCCAGGAAGGTGAGGGAGTTGCTCTGTATGGTAGACAGTCACAGGATTGCATGGAGATCTGCCTGGGGATGGATGTGGGCCAGCTGAGACCTTTGGGTCAGCATTAGTGGGCAGACCCAGTAGGGTGACACAGTAGTGGGTGTCTGCTATCTACTGCCTGATGACGAAGAAGATGAGGTAGTAGATTGTTTCCCTTCTTCAGACATGGGGAAGAAGCTTCACATTCATAAACCCTAGTCTTCATGGAGTCTTCATGGGACAGCACAGCAGAGCACAAGCAATCCATGAGGTTTCTGAAGCATGACAACATCCAGAAATAGATGATCAAGGAGCAGATAAAGATAGGCACTCTGATGGATCTCATGCATGAGAGACAACACTGAGAGAGCTGGGGCTATTTACTTTGGAGAAAAGAACAATAAGGGTGGAGGTGGAACTTCTCAATAGATATAAATATCTTGGGGATGTAAAGAGGTCAGGTTCAGACTTTACAAGTGCTGTCCAGTAACAGGACAAGAGTCAATGGGCACAGTCTGAAACACAGAAAATGGCACTTGAACAAAAGAAAACAATTCATTATAAAAGTGGTGGAACACTGAAAGAGGTTGCCCAGAGAGGCTATGGAGTCTCCATTCTAGGAGATACGCCAGACCCAACTGGAAATGGTCCTAGGCACATGCTCTAGGTGGTCCTGCTTGAGCAGAGGGTTAAACTATATGATCTCCAGAGGTCCCTTCTACCCTAAGATGTTCCATAATTCCATGATTTCAGTCTTTACTTAAACTAGAGTAAATTATTCAATTTCTTAAGAAATGACATCATGCTGTTTTTAAGAAGGCACTAGTTGAAGCCATCAGATACCTTAAGGTTTTTTTTTGCTATTCTTCCCATGACTAAATTTCATTTTTGAGTGCTTTGTGCTATCTCTATGGGATACAGAACTGCACCACAGAGTAGAAGTCCCAGAAGATGGAACATTTGGGCCTTTTTGCTTTTCCACAGTCCTCTCATTTCCTTTCTTAATTGTGTCATAATTCTTAAATTTATTCTTAATTTATTCTTAAATAAAATATTCTTAGTTTAATTATTCTCATTATTCTTAAAATTCTTATGATCCTTTCCCTTTCAACTATTTTTAGAGAGGAATTTCAATGCAAAATGACTATGCAAATGTAAATTCCAAAATAAAAGTAATGTAAATTGAGAATTAAAATTCAAAGAAAAAAAAAGGATTATAAGTTCTTTTTATTTTTTTTAATAAACAAGTGTCCAACTACTTTACAAAAACAATTCTTGGTCTTGGATCCTGCTGAGAGGTATTTGCAATTCATTCCTGACACAACACAAAATGTGAGAGTCAAAACAGATGACAGAGAGAGACAAAAATCCATACTACTGTTCCTCCAAGCAACAGTAACTTGACTACATGTCAGGCACCTGTAAAGCAACAATCCAGGTAAAGATTATCCAGCATATTTAAATATTTTGTCTTTATTAGCAAATGTAATTCAGAACTGAAAGTTAAGCACTGGATTTTCTGAAGTACACAATATCTGACACTTTGCAATGCTACACCTTTCACTCATAGATTCTAAAGAGACATTTCTTTCCAGTTTCCTAAACCAGAAGGCTTTGCTTCAGCTGCAAATGCCACCATACTGCAGTGACAAGGTCAATATGCAATGGCTTTCTAAAATAAAATAGAAACAAGAGAAGCAACAGTGATGTACTGATTTAAATCAATGAGGAGATTTGAAGAAAAGAAAATCCTTGAAAGTGGGTCAACATTTTTGTCAGGTCTATCAAAGTATACCTCAGTCCAACATTGCATTATTTTGTAACAGTTTCTGGCTCATTTTCTACAGACTTTTAATGAAATTTTCTATAAATATACAGGGGGTTAGTGATGGATATAACAATAATAGTGGGATTTATTATTTGCATGAAAAAAATACAGACAGGGACAGTTCAAAACCTGAACTACTTTAGTAAGTCTATATTTTCCAGTTCGGAATTTCAAAGTTCGGCTTTTAACTTCATGTAGGAGAACACAGCCCATAGTGGTCTGGTTTCCAATAGGACTAAACATCCCAAATTGCATAGACGTAGCACGTGTTCACGCCTGTGAAAATTGGACCTTACGTCTGATCACGAACCTAGAAATCTAGAAACCTATGGGCAGCCAACTTGGGAGACTTTGCCTTTGTGAAAGGTAGTTTATAAAATGGAATACAAAGCACAAAACATTAAATGACCGCAAGTGTTCTCTAGGCTCACACTCTGTTTTTGTTTTTGTTTTTGTTGTTTTGTTTATTTGTTTTCCTAAAGTATTGTAGGTAATGGAAGTAATCAGAAAACTGGAAAGATTTTGATGCAGGAGATCACTTAAAAAAATCACTATTCGTGATTTCTAATGTGGTCACATGCTTCTTTTTACTCTACACCTACATGCATATAACAGACAGATGCTTTCTGCCCAAATTATCCTGCAGCCTGAAAGCAGAACAGCCACAGGGAATTGGCAAAGGTCTACAGAACAGCAAACAGTATCAGGAATATGGACTGGTGCTCTGTTTTATCATCTCTTATTACACAAAGTGCTTAAAACATTCCACGACATCAAAAAGAATCTAAGTTAAAACTAATATAAGGGTGTCTGCTATTTTTTTTTTTTTTGAGAAACATAGCTCTCTTCTGAACTCTGTCCAGTACAAGAAGTCACAGAGAACACCTCTGACTTTTTCAAGACGTCACAGAGAACACTGTCAAGTAAAAAAGAGGGCCAGGGATTTTGCTCATGCCCTCTTTTCAGATCATTTGAGTAGTGAAAACAAACAAATAAACAATAAAAAACAAAAAAAAATTATGTTTTAGGACTACCTTTAGGTCCTAAGGAAATTCCGAAACAAGTCCTTGTACTGTAGTCCAGAGTGAGTGCAAACCAACTGGTCCCATTTCTTGTGGGAAAGAGATTGTCCCCAACCCTTCAAGGATCATGAGATGGGCCACAGCACGTAGCCTCAGCCCGGCAATATGTCTGGGTCTATTTCATTTGCTGACAGAGATGTAACCAATGAGAGCAAGAATTTAGAAGAACCAAAATGCATCATCTGAGAGTCAAAACCAAGAGATCCTGCACAGTTAAATTATATACAGAATAAATACTACCTTAGCTACGAACTCTCGTGTTTCAGGGTATTAAGTAAGTTAGTAAAACTACTGCCATTAGAAAGAAACTACCATCCTCGATAAATTACTGCAGTACATAATTGCCTATAATGGCTTCTCATCTTCTATAGTACAAATCTTCACACACTACTGGTTTGATTCACTCTGACAACTCCTGTGATGCTAATAGTCTCATCCAGTCATGTCATTGTTCAGCTAATACATCCCTCAATACACAAGAGTCAAATAACTCCTTTGCCACTACTGTTCTTTTTAAAGTTTATGACTTTAAAACACTAATCTATTTCCAACATGAGGCACTATATTAACACACTAAGCTGTATAAATTGTTTGCAACAGCTTCTTATTGAGGCATGCATTTGCTGATCTGCACTCATTGCTGGATGAGTTTCTTGAGAAATGACTATTCTTTGTTCCTCTAAGTGAGAGCAGAAGGTGCTCAGCGCTTCAGGGTTAGACCTGAGCCCCTCAGTCCTTGCTTCATTCCTGGCAATAGCTGTTGTCTGGCCTACACATCAAAAATTCTGATTGCCAACCATCATATGATCCTTCTACATGTAGAACTCATCGGGTGACATTTGTTGGACCGAGTGTAGATAGCTGAGTAAACTATCTAATGTGACTAAGCTATCTACATTCCCTTCATAGTTAGTGGAGGGGAAAGGAAGTTCCACAGAGCAATTCATTTAAATCTAAAGAAGGCATCTGCAAGTGGCTATTTCTCTCCATCAGTTTTAAAGGGCACCTACAGGGATCCATCTTAGATGTAACTAACCTTATTAGATGTCTACCATTAAATGAGACACTTAATGTGCTTCAACAGCTGCAACAATTGGACTTGATTGAAGTACAAGTTGGTGCTGCACAGTCATCACCTTGCACAGAGTTAGGCAGTTTGCTGCTTCTGACTCAAGTATGTTTTATTTCACATATGGCTGTGAACATAGAGGCATATATTTTTTTTTTTCAAACATGATAGTTGGTCCAGTAAAATCTATTAGCTCTGTCAATAAAACTTACTTTGTCAATGTTCTTAGACTACCATGGGTGCACCAAAAGTGTCATTTAGCTCCCATTAGATCCGTCTCCAGCATTTCTTTTTGTGGGAATTGGTCAGCAGTACAAAAAAGTGAAGAGCTGAGAAGGCTCTTGAATTAATCAGGTTGATGAAGAAATCCGCTCTCCCACCACCCAGGCAAGTATGGTTAGGCACTAAGCGTTTGCCATTCTTTTTAAATGTAAACAACCACAATTCCATTTTAGGAGGAATCAAATCTTTGCCATGTGCAGTACACCTTATCTGAGAATGTCTATTGCACTGAGAACTGAAGAGCAACAATAGGGATGCTCAATGTCCCATAGGCCAAGGCCCTGACTAGCTAAAGGATGATCACTTGGAGAAATTTTTGGCATAGAGGGGAGCTTTAAAGGAAAAGTTTAGGTTTTCCAGAGTTTAGTGGCAGCTGGATGGGTGTTTTTTATGTGGAAGTTTGGGGACTTAGAAGAAATCAGATGACTTATTCTTGCTCTGGAGCTGAATCCCTCTGTGGGGTTTTCATATAGCGTGAAATAGGAACTATCCTGCAATTGAAATAGAATAACATTTAAAATAAAAATAAGGAACAATGTGCTAGAAGGACATAGAAGCTGAATAAGCATAGAGTGGGAGAAGAATATGAACCAAAGGGTGTAAGAAGAGAAAGGCAGAATTAGGATGGAGTGGGAGAAAATTGAGAACAATCAGAGAGAATTAAAAATACACTCTAGTTCCTTTTCATGTTGAAAGCTTACAGTCAGAAAGCTGATTGGCATCTCAGAGCTCTGCCAGGGTATTATAGAAAGAGCATTTGAAGTTACCATCATATGTTTTGTGTGTTTCATAATCACATTTGTTAATTGGAAGTTGCATAATTTAATATGTATTAAGGTCTTTACCACTATGGCCTAATTAATAAATCTTGGAAAGGAATGAGAGCTGACGCTTTGATAAGCAAGCTTGTATCTGTACTGGGAAGCTCATGTTGGGTTTAAAATGTCACATAAAAATGTAGCTTTATTAATTTTCACTTGACTCTGACACAAATATATGAACCGTGCAATTATTTGCAAATCTTGGTAACATTAAAGTCTCATGCTTCTCCTTCAGCTTTCTTTCACCCAAAGCAGCAAGGTGAGTTTTCTGCTGCTAAACCACAACGCGGCACTCAGGAGCCCTGCCTGAACCTAAAATTGGACGAGACAAGACTAAGATTAATAAAATGAGCAAGGACAGCTGTTCATTTGGTTATAACCCAAATTCAGCCTAGCAAGGCAAGATCCTGAGACTCTCTTCTAGTTAAATCGACTGAAACATCTGGTAACAACAGAGGATAATAAGGCACAATTAAACGGGAAAATAACCTGGGGCTTTAAATACCCAAGAAACACTTAAATGTATCAAGAAGGCCATTTAAAGGTCAGCGGCTTATAAACAATCTTCTCAGAGCAATTTCTTGAGAAGAAAATCCTTTCAGATGGACCTACCATGCGGTTTATAAAAGAGAAGGCTGCTCCCTTCCCGAAGCAAGCCGAACGAAATTAAATGTCTGCTACGGAGCAATGGTTTTCTCCACGAGGTCCTGGCAGCCAGTGCCATGTCTCCGGCTCCAGAGCAGCTCTTTTCGTTCCAGCTGGCATTCAGTGGGATGGCCTGGCAAGCGGAATCCAAGAATGCCGCGCTCACGGAACAACACTCCTTCCAAAGCATTTGCTTCTCTGGAGATGAGAGCTGGGCTGCAGTCCATGCGTGGGGCTACGTTGCAGGTGGTGGGAACCGGACCATCTTCCTGCTGCAGAGCAAGAGGTAAAAGGAAACCGTGAAGCTCACGGCTCTCCGTTGCTGTAGGAATGGCGCGAGACGATGCTCCTGGGGCACAAGCTGCAGGTTCCTGGCAGATTCTGTGGCCACTCATGAGCGCAAACCTCCCAGCATGTCTCCAGGACAGCCACCTGCCTCCAGCCCCCGCAAGCGCTGCGGGTCCTGGCGCTGCCGCGGGAGCCTTTCCCCCCGGAGGTTGGTTCTTGTGGACACGCTGCGCTGTGGCCTTGGGCACTTTTAGCCATAAGTGAATGTACAGAAACTGTTGTAAAATCTAGTGCTGTTCCTCATACCTGCAGCTATTCTGCAGCCTCCAAAGGAAACAATCCTCCACATAAGAGTCTTTTATTTTCTCCCTTTTTTTTTTTTTTTCAATTTCAGCTCACAACAAAAATAGGGACTTGAGAGAAAAAACACTTCTCTGGTGAAGAATGAGATACACTCTTCTCAAGTTAAGACCGGGCTCTAAAACTCTTGATTAACATGTAAAGATCTAGAGCTAGCAATCCACTAAAAGGGTGTCTGTACCACAGAGCTAGAAATATGGATTATGCCCAAGAAAACCTGACATTTAATTGACTGCAGTAAAGTAAGCCAAGTTATGTGAACACCCATCACAAATCCTTCTAAAATGTATGGCTAAAAAATAATCTTCATTCAAGTACATATACTGAATACAATGGTCCAAAAAACCTGTACTGACTACAGTGGCCACAGCAAAAACTGCTACTCAGGATTTTCAAGTTCCAGAAAGCTATACTTCATCATTTAAAACCAAACTTGGGGAGTGCAAGGGGAGGGAAGTGATCTTACCTATTTATTTATCCTGTGTGATATATCTGTCATCATGGAACACCTCATAACCCAGCGTCCAAGGGAAAACACCACAGGGTAGTTGGCACAAGGGCATTATCACGTGTAAGGCATGTTTTATGTTTTACACAGCTGCATCAAAGACTTACATAAACCAGTTGCTTCAAGAACCTTCTAATGACAGAGAAGAGTTATACACAGACTTTTCATGAATTCTTTGCAGATGGCCCTTAATTCAAGAACTAGCCTAATAAGAACGCTGCCTTACACAACACAGGTTTCACTGGCTATTTATAAGAGTTTAATATTTCATTAGTTCCTTTCCTGAAATGTCTCTCTGGTTGTGCTCATTCTCTACATATTTCTTTATCCTCTCTCCTCTTTTTAAATACTGTGAGCTTATTGAATATTTTACTCTTTAGGCCTCTAATATTCTTTTATTAAAAAGTACATTTTATATACAACACCTCCTGAGCAAAACACTGACCCAAAGACTTGAATTTTGAAGCCCCTTATGTTGACACTGGTCCAATAATTAGCCAAGAAAATCGTTCTTTTGGGGCCTCTATGTTGCCTGTAAAGTGCCATGTGTTGTTCTAAATATAACATTACTTGGTGTTATTGGTATTTCAAGAAAATTGTTCTCCTCTACATTTTCCAGCAGCACAGTTGATTTATGGCAGGCTGGCCATGCACTCACTGTGCACAGGCAGCGCATGCACAGCCACAGAAACAGTTGATCAAACACAACCCAGCTAAATTCACCTCACTACCTTTTCCATTGCCTATGAAAGAGATTTGTTTCTTTTTCTTTTTTTTTTTAAAGATTTTGTCTGGGTATTGCTCCTGAGCTCTAGGTATAAAAATAAGACAGGAAGCTGGACAGATTTTCTTCCCTCAAATTGTAAAATCGCTCAATAAACCTCATTCTATAATAAAACGCTTACAATGATGGTTGAAAACCTGGCTCCACTGGAGTCGATAGTAAAACTCCCATTCACATCAGAAGAGACTGACTTCTGCGTTAATGAAGGCCCTATAAATACACCAGGTATGCTGCATAATGACTCAGTATAATAAATTGTTACAAATGCCATATTTTTCCTCAGACTGTATTGCATATGTTTTTACTAACATTACATTTCAAAAAGTATTAATTTCATCCATCAACAAAAGAGAGCCAATGCAACAACACCTCTTAATACTAAGCATCAATTTAGAAAGAAGACAGCGCGTAAATGAAACTGCAGGGTAAAGTTTCTGTAGGCAGAATAGAACAGTCAAGAATCTCTTATGTATTTGCTGAAAGCTGGCTATCTCTAGGACCGAAATAAACATAAAAAGATACATTATTCAAGGTGGACTCACACTGATATCTAACAAATTCATGCAAAAGTATGAGTAATTTTTAGTTTTGACCTGTGCGTAATATTTTGGCATGGACTGAACGAAGACTACACGATAAAGACCCCACTAGGAAAAGCAAATTCCAGTTTATATCTCATGTGCAATACCATTAAAATGGACTTTGAAGAGAGGAATTCCCTTTGCCACTTGTCGGTTCGCAGCACGGAAAAACTCCCATGTGTAATTGCACCGTTCGTCACGCCGACCAGCCCAGATTGCACAGTGTGTACAAACTGCTCCTAAACCACAGGGTTTATGAGAAGGATAGCAAGGATAAACTTTATATATTCCAAAGGGGCCTGGTGGCTGAGACTGTCTGTTTCTGAACTCTAGTTTTGGGTTGACAAATGGGTCTGAAACGAAAGCCCCTTCTTCCCCCACAAAAATCTCCTTTGAAGATGCAGCCCTACATGATTTTTTCAGTAAGGCGGTGAGCAAGCCAGGAATCGAATCCATACATATGAGAGCTACAGCTCTCATATGGTGATTTCAGCAGTTTGTAAATTGTAAAAAGGGAGGAATATTTCTGATAGTGACACCTCTTGTATCAAACAGATGAAGGCAAGGAAAGAGCAAAAATAAGTATAGAAGCTGAAACAGACAAATTGAGATCAAAAAATTAAAAATTGCTGATGTTTGCAGTAATAGATGATCAAAACTAGTTTGGTAAATACCAAACTATTAGAATAACCCATGAAGTGATGTGTTAGATTCTCCATCACTTCAAATCCCTAAATTAAGTGTAGATATCTGAAAAAAAATCAAGCTCAATCAAAACAATAAAAGTCTGTCATGGGCATTTATTATTCATGCACAGGTTAAGATAATAGCAGCTCTTGCAAATGTTAAAAATTAAAAATCTTTGAATCTGCATTGTGCGTCAGGTTTAATTTTTTTTTAAGTCCAAGACTTTGGGTTATTTCACAATTCATACTTGTCAACTTGAAAAGAAATATCAAAAATAAAGGAAGAAAATTCAATCTTTTAGGATATAAATAGATTAAAAACTCCTGGAGGGAAAGGGACCCGAAGGACCCAAGGTGAGGTGTTGGCTCTTCTGGAAGGCTGTCATCAGACACAGAGTCCTCCTCAAAAGTCCATTCCTAAGGGCATCTGCAGTGGAAACACATCTTGGCCATGGGACAGACATTCAGAGCACACTTCCTTGCGGGTAGAAAGTTCAGAAGTGTTTTATAAGGAGTTGAAAGGATCTGAGAAGAACAGCTGTTTTAAAACACAGTCTGAAGGCGGGAGGGTTGAGGAGCTTGTTTCTTTTAAAGGTTGAAAAGAGTGCTGGTTCTGATCAAGGCACTGTTTCAGTGGTGCTAAGCTGGAGCACATGGCATTGCAGGAAACACAACAAATCTTCACGAGTGCCCCAGCTTGGTCTTCCTCCTCCCGCTGGGAGCTTTCAGTGCCAAGCAGGAACCATGCCAATTTATCCATCTCGCTTGTAAATCTCAGGCATTGGCTAGAGAGAACTGCTTTTTCTTTTATCTCATCATCCAGATCATATGATTTACAAGAGCTACAAGTAGAGGGTCTGTCTTAATACATATTGCTTCTGCTGAGAGGAGCACTTCACAGGTCTCTCTGCTGACACATGGCATGCAGGATAAAACCATAATACTACAGGATCTTGCAAAGAAGTCTGGAAGGGAACTGTACTGAAACCATACGAATGTTGTGAATTCTAACACTCTCAGACAAGATCTTCGCATTCCTTTAATACCTAGTAAAGTAAGATGCTTGAGACTGAGAGGCATTGCTAATGTTGAAGTCAGTAAAGCAAACAATATGAGGTGATATGCACATTTTGTTAATAACTTTTTGTAATAAATTGTAATGGTTTTTGGTTCTACCAATATGTTAACTCTCAGCCATTCTCTCAAACCATCGCTGAGCCATGCTGGCAAAAAGTGGACACCAAAGCTCCACTGAGTGGGGAGAGGAAAAAGATTTTAGTGAGGACATTTGCAAAATGTGTGATGTGAAAAGAGTGATCTCAGATATCAGACTTGCTTATTAATTTCTGAGGCACTTTGAAGCCCCACAAAGCACAAACAAAATATGAAGTTCCTGGGATGACGACAGAAAAACAAATGCATGAATGAGGAGAGGAGAAGAAAGGAGAGACCAGAAATCAGTTTTCCATGGTAAAGTGCAGCGACTGGCCAGAGTGAGAAAAGAATGAGCTCCAGAGCAGTTAAATGAAAGAGGTCCACACACTGGAGGTATGAGCGCCTTCATATGCTCTGCGATCGAGAAGCAGCATAGCAGGTTTAAAAAATAAAAAAAAAGAAAGACAGCAATCCGAGAAGAGCAATATCTGTGCAGGCAAGAGTGGGGAAGCTGGGGAAGGAGAGGTGGCGAAAAAGAAAGAAGGGAGATATTAGCTTTTCTTGGCCACCAATGAATCCTTCTTATGTGGAAGAGGAATTCTCACCTTTTTCGGGAGGACCTGGCACTGTAATGAGTGATCCCGGGTGCCTGAGGCATGGAGACTCTCTGCATAAAAAGCAGGGAATGGTGCTGTGTCCGTGTGGAAGATGCAGGATAGGATTTCAGCCCCCAGGCTTGAAAGAGGAGGGTCATATTCACGAGATTATGGTCTCTTCAGTGCTCTGCTCAGAAGTGTGGGTCAATATGTTGGTGATTTGCAGGAAAGCCGTGTTGGAAGCACTGATTTCTCTACAAGCAGAAAGAACATTTTCCTGGGCTGTATTTGGTGCTTCAGTTGCTTATAATCTCTATGGAACAAATTCTATGTCTGTCCAACCTCCTCACTATAACATTCAAGCCCCCCATGATTCGCCACCACCTTGACTAAAACATCTTTTTTCCCCCTCCAGAGACCACAGGAATACAATTAGTAATAAGAGCTAACCCACAACTGTATGCATTCCCTCATGTTCTCAGCCAAGCAAATCTTTCATTCTGTCGGGTAATTTCTTTTTAATGTGGTGGTTGCTATTATTTCTTGATAGTGATAAAAGACCTGAAGCAAAACTCTTTTTTTCAGAGAATCCAAGAGGAAAAAAAACCTTTGTTGGCTGAAAGGAGCATATTTAATTCATGTAGAAGGTATTAATTAAAAATCCTTAAAGCTGATATTATAGCCCTAAAATCAGGAATATTTTGAGTCTTAAATGTCTCAGTTATCATCACAGAACACGACTGCAACGGCATCCATTTCTTTGCCCTGAGGCATTACTATAAAATTAAAAATGGGCATTTGGAGGTAGTAAGCTTTGATCTAATTGAATTTGTGGTAGGATTCAAATCATAATGTGCCCATGATTTGCTGATCTTATTCCTCCCTTCTGGCAAGGGTTTGTCAAGTGATACTAATGGACACTTAAACCTACTAAGAGATTTGCTACGAAGTAAGCTGCTTTTTTGGTATGTAACTTATTGTTGTGCAGGGGCTTAACATGGAAAAAGGAGGGAAAAAAGCTGAAATTTGCATACAGACTAAATAGCAGAGGAAGCTTCGAAGTCTGCAATTCAGTATGTATGACATCTGCCTCTACAAGTTTTTCTTCAGCTGCTTTAATGCACACCATACTGTGTAAAGTTGAAAATCAATTAATTTAGGAAAAAAAATCTTTTTGTACACTCTCTTCTGTGAATTCAGTTTCTCATCTGTTCAGAGAATTCTTTTGGCATGAGCACAGTTTGCACAGGAAAAACTAATGAATATTAAATCTCTGCAATCTAGTAAAAAGTGGTGCCTACCTGTGTTTCAATGAAATACAGATGTGCATATTCATATACTTGCATGCACATTTTTATAAACATATATATGTAAATTAAGAGATGATATGTAGATTTTACAGATTTATAGATAGCTAAATAGAGGTTCTAAATTTAAAAAAAAATCCTTTAAAATCTGCTAGAAAAAAATGAATTTCACAAAAGAGAAGTGGCAGCAGTCGTCAGTAAAAGGAGTGTATGGAATCTGAAATAGCAAAGCAATTGAACATGAAAAGTTTGGCATAGAAGAGAAGGGTGAGTAATTTAAACCCACTCAGGAACAGGTGTGACTTGTTCATAAACCAGTTATGAAAAAAAAAAATGTTCAATTACTCCTCTCTGGTAAATAACAAATTACCATAGCAACTCCATTTTCAAACAACATATGCATATATTTTGTTTCAGGAAGTAAGCTTGAGTAAAAACTGCATTTTCCTCCCATGCCGCTCTTTCTTTCCTAACTTTAGATCCAAATTCTAGGAACTTCCTGTAGGTAATTTATGCACACTGTAGTGTGCCTTGGTCATGACCTGAAACTACAACCTCAACTAGGAGTCTATTGTTTTTCTATTTACTGAGACTGTAACAGTGAGCCAGTTCAGTCAGGAGCTTTTGTGATAGGGACAGAAAATAGCTGTCATTTGGGGAATGGATTCCTAATGTTTTGTCAAAGCAAATGTTTTTTAACAGCAATTGCAAATAACCTAAAGCATATGTATGCATACGTATGGGTGTATTTAAACATATATTTATATATGTGTGTGGTGATGGAGAGGAATTTTTAAGCATTTCCATTTTAAAAAGTAGGAAATTCTAAAGAGGATCTCATTAAACTTCAAATTTAAACCCATCTTGGAAATTTTTTGGATTCAATTGGCTGAACATACAGAGTCTGAACATTTGCATAGAGTTATACAGCCCCACTTGCAACAGTAGGAGTGCTGAACCCCACTGTTTCTCACTTTGCACAGTAGCCTGATCCAGACTTCGCAGAAAGTAAAGTTCAACAACAATCCATCTGCCACATGCAACCCTAACGTGATTCATGGCTGGACTTCCTTTAGAAGCAACTTTAATTTAACTGGTTCATTGTCTGTTGCCTGCTTCTAGACCCAGACCTCTGAGCAGAAATGCAAGATTTCTAGACATGCAGTTAGGTTACAGCAGTGTACCACTCTGAACCCTGACTGTGTGTGATCTTGACCTTGCCCACTGAACAGAGCGATTATTTTTGTGCAGATCCATGTACCAGAGAGTTTTCACCTGTTCCAGTGAAATTCAGACTGAAATTAACCTGCAAGTGATCTTCAAATGTGGTGAGATGACCAGAATCCGCTGTCACTGACGTGTCCATTGAGCAGTCACAGACAAGTAGTAGTTTATTCAACATTCCAATATCCATCTGTTGTCTTCACAGTGGTAATTTCAGTCTGGATCTTTCAAATTATGTTTGCATGATTCAAAAGATAAAAAAAAAAATCATAATGTGCAGCAGCATAACAAACTGACTCCTTCAATTTGAAAAAGGATTTTAGATATTTTTCTTATAGTATAAAATTATGCCAGAAGGTTGACCCAATAAAAATGAACCATGTATGCAATTGTGCCCTGCCCCATTTTCCTAAATAGGATGAAAAGGTGAAGCAGAAAATGGAGAAACTTATTTTTTCATCTTAGTCCATCTCATCTCCTAGTTCATTGGATAACATTTTTGCTCTAAGAGATTCTCAAAACCAAACCACTTAGTCACCAATAGTAGCAGTGAGACAAATCTCATTCCACTGGGAGTATTATATGTATGCAAACAGTAATATATCTCTTGCCTACAGAATAATTCTTTGTTCATACCATAGCAATTTATCTCACAGAATTATCTTTCTTAAGTTATTCGTTCTGGAAGCTCTTTAAAAAAATCATTCAGCAACAGAGCAATTGTTTGGGTTCATTCATGTCCAGTGATTCAAGCAATTGAATTGCAAAATTTTTTTTCATGTCACCCTACTAAGACTGCATCTAGAGTAAAATTTTAGAGACAGGAGTGCAGTTTCAAAAGAAGTCTCCTACTCTTTCCCCGTTTACCATGCTTTGGTTTGTGTCATGAAGTGGAGTTAGCGTGCACAAGCCGGTTCCCTTCAGAAGGAGGTAAATTAGTATATGGATTTCAGGAGAAGTCCTACCACACTCCAACTCACTCGTGGAGAAGGGTTAACCCAATCCCCTGATACATGGATAGCTGTAAGTCCTCAGCTGCAACTGTTCTGCGCTACAGATCCTTTCCTCTTGGGCAGCATTACAAACGCAGATGTGGGTTCGGCCACAGAGAGTTTTGCTTCTGATTATGTCACTGAAGTGTTATTGATATCTTCGGTTGCATTGCCTCCTGCTGCCTTTCATAGCACTTTTGTAATCAGGTAAGAAAAGTGATTTTATGCAAGTATAAAGTTATCACATCTTTGTCATAAACTGCATGACAGAGTAACATGTCTTGTCACACTGTCTCACAGTGTTATGCATCAGTTGGATGGCTGAGAACGAAGCAAATATTCAAATTTTTGTAATACCTCCCCTCAAGCCACAAGGAGATGTAAGTCCTGATATGAAATGACACTACATTTTGTTTGGGAAAATTGTGCAGAGATGCTTTAGCCCAAGATGGCAGTTATTATATAAGCAGCAACAACATCTCTGTAGAATTCCTCATTTCTTCTTTTTTTTCCCACAGACCAAATGCACTTTGAGCTCAGTTAGCTTTCATGTTAGATAAGGGAAACGGAGCAAAGTGCTTAAACCATGAAACTTCTTTGAGTAAGAGACACCAGGGGCTTGAATTAAAACAGCCCCTCAAAACATTATACAGAAGTTTGAAGGATCTAAGATTACAGTAAAAATGTAACAATAGTAGCCACAAATAGGAAAAGGTAAGGGATCCCTCCTTGCAGCCTCGCTTTACAATTTTCAATTTTCATCTTTGAAATCCTTGACCTGGTTGCAAGGACTCACACCAAAACAGAGCAACCTCTCTAGACACCATCAGGACTCTTGAGTCCCGAATTCCTACCCCTTCCATGGCCTCAGGAGCAGCAATTCAGGGCTACATCTTCCCTTGGCCTCAAGAGAATATGTAGTCACCATGGGTGTCGCGGCAGAGCCGCTGTATGAAGTTTTTAAGAATATTACTGGCTGTATTAGTCATCACAAAAGACACTCACAAATACAAGTGAGAACAGTAACACAGCTGGATGTTCACTCTTGCCTCAGTTTTCTTACCATTCTTGAATGCTTTGTGGTCACAGACATCCAGGGCAGTTCCTGAATTTTATTTTAACTAGTGCTCACTGAAATAAATGAAGAACCGTCTTCAAGATCTTTTATAATAGGTAGCTGAATTATGTTGGTGAGGAATGAGAGAAGGCAAAAGGCTTTTCAGGCTTCAAAACTTCTTCTTAAAAACTGAACAATAAGATATGTCACAGCGAAGTGCTTCTTTAGACATTATTCTGCAACTTTCTTTAAGCTAAGAGCCACCAAATCTTGGTGAAAACAACTTTTGACCGCTTTTGATTAACAGCCCAAATAAAAATCAAGCTAAACTTTAAGTATTTGTTACTTTTATTTTTCAGCATTGTATTTCTGTATGTGTAGGAATATGTCAATTTGGGGTCTTCTTTTAAAAATATAATTTGTCAGTGGGCTGCATTCTGATGTCATATGGACCCTTTGTGTCCTGGGGACAATATGCTGTTAAATGCTTTCCAGTGCAGCCACAATCTCCCATTGGAGCCCAGTTCCAATTTCACCCACAGTCAGGCAGCTGTTAGAGTCAGGTAGTCTTTTCTATGCTCATGACAGCTTGCTTTGACCTTAGCTGGTCACATGCCAAGAGAAATCCCCAGCACCTTCAGAAACCATGCACTTTCATTCTCTTTTATTCCAAATATTTGTTATCTCTTAAAATCCTTTCATTGCAGTAGAAGAGTTTCTCCTTTTTCTTTCTTTTTTCTTTCTTTTTTTTTTAATTGCTTTTGGGGTGATTTTCCACTCCTAAAAGTTGACTTTGTGAGTTTGCCTTTGGGAATTTTCTGTAATTTATATATTCCTTGGTTAGAGCCTGCCCTACTATGTTCTATAGTTTCTCTCAGAGCGCCCATTTTCATGGGAAGAATATTAGGACAAGGATTCCTACCCCGAAGAATTTTCCTTCACAAAATAAAGAGGAATCCTAGAGGAACCCCATGGATTCTTCCAGCTGTCATAGTGACACTGTTTTAATTAAAAATAAAGCTATTCTTTCTTTTTTTTTTACAGGAGTCTTTCTCTTGGCACAGGAGTCTAACCATCCTCATCCTCACTTTCCACAGCCGCAAGGCAAACATTGTCAGTCTTCTGTCAAAAGTCAACCGTGGGGTTAAGTACCTTCCCACATTGTCAAAATACTGAGAGCGTCAGCAACCCAAGTGGCCCTAAGAAAGTGTAACAAGCTGTCAGCAGCTGGCATGTCTGCAACCAGGACTTCCTTGCACTGGAGAGGCACTCAGCCTTGCTGGGCACTGGGGCATGGCTATTCCGCCCCTGTGTCCCACAGGAAGGGCACAGCCTTTGCCTTCCCACCCACGCTTCTGGGGATGAATCAGGAAGGATGGATAAATACCGTGGTCACAGAGTTGAAGTGTGCTGAGAAAGTAATGGATCATTTCTTTAAATTTCTTGTAATTTGTAGTAAAATGATGGAGCATCTGTGTTCCAAAATAGAGTATCTTGAAACTTGTATCATTACATTACAAACCAGGACACTGCTGACATTTCTTTGCTCTATAGCAGACCTGCACTCTGAGGCTATCTTACAAGAAAACTGTACAAGCATCGTCACTTGAGAATTCAAAACTAGGCTGAACAAAGCACCAGAGAATATGTGGTAAGACATAATCATCCTCTGACAAGTGACCCAGACTAGAAGGCCAAGCAGGACTTTTCTAGCTTTTCCTTCATGATTCCTTGCTATGTGATTATTTGGAAAGGAATAAAAAATCACATCAGTTTACACAGCATCTTTCTATGTGCAAAACTCAACATAAATCTCAGTTTAAACAGAGACAGTGCTTTGCAAATAATATTTTCAGGAGCCTTTCTGGGATTCCATTTCTGTCAGCCACGCTAACAAATACTCAGCCAACCTAAATAACAGCTATCCAGATTTCTTTTAAGTTCTAAAATGCTTGACTTCTAAAATGCTTCATTGATTCTATTTTGATACTAGAAAAAATGGCAGTGTATAATTTTATTCTTTTTTACTCATAATTGCCCTTTTGATTTTGAAAATAATGCTTCTTAGCAAATGCAATGTGAGCTGCATTCGTTTTGTTATGTTATCTAAATTTGTGCAGATACTATAAAGCTTGTGCAGTTCCAGAGAGGGACAGAATGTTCTCATTTCTTCAATTACTTACATTTGAATATAATGTTCAGAAAGATGTTTGCACTTGTTCTTCTGTCTTATAATGGGAAGTCTTAAGATTAACGCTGTTGTTTTAAAATAAGATATATTCTCATTAACATGCTTTTTTAAGTTTATTTTTTCAGCACCACAGGTTACTTTTTTATGTTCTAACATCCATTCCAAAGACAAATATATCTATCACACAAAGTACCTTTTAAATGTGGTTGCTAATTTAGGCCCGGTATTTCACAGAGATCTTGTGAAATACTAATTATGGCCTACCAGGCCTAATTATGCCTGTAGAAACACTGCAAGTGTTGAAAATATCCTGCCTTTGACTAAGCTCAGTGGAACTCATCCCGTTGCATGGGATGGGGTCCCAAGCACGGCACGACTCAAGCGCTGCTGAAGCTCATGTGGCTTCAGCACAGGTATGTGCTGCAGCCGCCTGTTCTAGAGCTCAGCAGGAGGAAGGAAGCATCCTTCCACGGAGCAATGCTCATGCCAACAGAGTATACAGCCCTTGGAATATTTCTGGGTCTTTATTTCCTTGATGCAAAGAAAAGAATACTTTCTTCTATGAAAAAAAGAAAAAAAGGAGCATTAATAAGCATGTTAGCATAGACTTGAGAGGGACCTCCTGGGTCACTCAGTCTAGTCATATTACAAGCAATCATGTCATATTTTAATATTTTAAACCTGCTTTTTAGTCCTTGAATTTGGAAAATGGAAACCTTGCTTTGGAATAGAAATTATTCCGAGCTCCAAACAGACAAAGCTCTGTCCGAGCTCCTAACTGGCAAAGTCAGGCAAGAGATAGAAGCATGTCCCAGTTACAGCCCCCAAATCACTGCTTTACACCATTTGGGGAGGAATCAAAGCTCCTCTCTTTGACTCCTCTTCTGCCATTTTAACTATTCCCCTCAGAACTGCCTGCATGCTTTTGGGATAGAGATTATAATTAAAGAAATATAGCATTTTTTGACAGGAAAATGTATCTGCTGTCTGGAAATAGTATGGAACTGTAGAATATTTTCTTGAGCAGCCAGTATGAGGAAGGAGGGTTGCCAAAGTAATGGCTGGAAATAAAGTAATACAAGTATTTTTTTACATAGTGCCGTACTTAATGTCACAAACTCAAAGGAAATTCAGCTGCAGAATCAATAAGACAGAGCAGTTAGGTTAAGGACATAAGTCTATACCCCTAGTATGCACTTAGAAATAGGAGCATCTTCTAAGTATGTACATATGTATCTGGCTGTATGTATATACAGATTTTTTTTTACTCTTGGTATAGCTCAGAAATGTTCTTCATGAATTATTTATAGTAAAGTGTTCATAAGAAGCGTGCAGCCCACCAAAGGCTCAGAAAATCCATGGGTTTGTCTCAGCTTTCCCAAGCGATGAGAAAAGAGCAGTGACTCCAAGGATGTGTCCACGGGCATGATTTCCAGGCCGTGCATCTGCAGTTTTCTGCCAAGGCAGGTGCAGCAGGATGATGATAAAGAAGGTCCAGGTAAGGAGTGTTTTTCTCTTTATTTGAAGTACTAGTGAGCATTCATGCCTGACCTGAACAGGGCCACTGGTTTCTTTCTGCTTAATGAATCGCACTGCCTGCTCTTTATGTGTGGAAAATACAGCCAGTTTGAAATGTTTAAACAAAGTCATTCTGGCAGTTATTTGCCTCAGAAGAAAGAACGTAAGGCCAACCTACAATAACCTAGTGGGGTTTGCAGCTGCATGTCCTTATTTAGTTCCCCCAAAGTTATGTTCTCATTAAAATGTAGCCTTACAATAGTCCTGTAACACTGGCTTCTGCCTTCATTAGCTGTTGAACTAAGGCTAGTAATGGAAAAACAGATTACCTTGAATTTACGAGGGGCTAATTCCATTCCTTTTCACCATAATGATAGATCACCCTTTGTTGAAAAGTAAAAGACCAGTAAATTAGAGCAGATTGAAGAATGGGTAGAAAAATACAGTCTTACCTGTTGGCATAGATGTATATGTGGCCTAGAAATGACAACATGGACTACAACTAAAATGTGAAAACAAGTTCTGATAAAGTCCAACCAAAAATGCTTTCAAGTTGCTCTTATTTGAGTCAGTTAAATATCCTATCATTTACCTCTTACAATGGAATTTTATCTGTGGAGGATTTTCTCCCACCGAAGTAATGGTTTAAAGGAGGGATGGAAGCTAGAGACTTAAATACTGGAAGGCTGCCACCCGTAAGTTTACAGAATGTAATTGTGGGTTGGAGAGAAAAAATAGGGCTGAAGCCAGTCACTCATTTCTATAGCCTGGACCTGCATAGGAAATGTTCTTTCTGTCTCCGGAGCCTCTTTTGATGCTTCTCTGACATGGCATGTGGGACATCACAAATCAAGCAAAGTACTGTAGCATGTGCAAAAAAATACAGCAGAAGCAGGGGCACCTGTAAGTCACCTTTGTGCTCCTGTGGCTCCAGGATCCTACAAAAACTACACAGATTTCAGATGACACTACAGTATGGATTCTTGTTTGCATTATCTACACAGGTGCCCAATGGGAGTACTACTGCATCAGGGAGACCCTGCACAGACTCCTGTCCTCAATAAGGATTAGTCTGTATAGAATATCCTTTGGGAGTTACTCTCCTGGCTGTTCCCCTGGCCACGTGGAGTAGCTCTGTGTTACAATATTGAAACAGACCCAAAATTCTCTATATCTTTTAAGGAAGCACCTGAGGAAATATAATAGTGTACTTCATGGGAGACAGCACTACCAGAGAAAGGTACCAAAGAACACTTCTACAGCGGTCCTTCATAGCAGATGAATTCACTTTTTTAAAAATTATTATTATTAGATTGCACTTTTTAGCACAGATAGAAAAAGACAGTGAGTAGCAAAGCACTACAGTATTATTTACTATCTTGGTAAGTGCAATGAAAAGTCTCCCATTAGTAGACAGTGAGAAGGGAATGGGGATTCATTATCACATGTTAAAGACATGACGGTTATATGTGAAAAAAAAGAATCTTAGATTATTACAACATTTAGATGCTCCTCTTGAAGGCTTTTTTGTACCTTTCACATATTCTGTAAATCTGTGGGAAGTACAAGATGGTAAAAGGGATTCCTTGTATGAAAATGTGTGTCAAAATGATCAGATTTCAAACTAACAGAATTTCACTTATGATACAAAGTAGTTTCTATAGATAATTATATCTAATATACCTATACTTTGTATTTTTATTTTTCAGCAATAATGATTTGTCTGTTCTAGTCAAGCCAAGCTGTAAAAATTTGGAAACGAAGCCAAGAAAAGAATGCTATTGGACCAGAAGTTCCCTAGGGGTCTAAATGAAATGAAACATTTTAGCTCATCAAGCAAATACCATGTCATCCTCCTCTGACAGACAGTAGTTTCATTTAATTGGTTCAAAGAAAGTGATCTTCTGGACTTCTTTTATCAGGTTCCTTTTGCTTTCCAAGTAAATGAGAGGTTTTACTTAGGGTATACAGACTTAACTGTTGACGTGGGGAAAATTCTACTAATTTTGTCTGCTTCCAAAAATCAACAACTAATGTTTACACCTGTACTACTTGTTTTCTCTCCCTCCTTGGTATAGGAAATAGACCATTTCTATATACTTCCATGAGATGGACTGCATAGTCTCAGACATGAGAAAAGTGAATACTCTGATTAAAGATGTGGCTACTCTGACAGTGTTACTCTGACAACCAATAAAAAGCAGTTGGTTTAAAGAAAACTTCTTGCAACCAGCTTCCTCTTAAAAAAATAAAAGAATCATTTTCTTTCTTGGGAATTGTTGTTCAATATATTCCTACCCACTGCAACTACAAATGGATTTAGTTTAGCCCGGAGAGGAAAGTTTATCAGAGCAAGAGATATTTGTAATATGCATGAACTGAATTCTGCTGCAAACTCACTTCCTCCAAACTACATAACAATTGATTTCTCTCTTCTATTTTATAAAGTAGTCTCCATTGGTGAAATCTGTATGGAATCTACAGCTAAGACATTGTCAGAATATCTTCTTTTCTGAAACCATTTGGCTATTCTGCTTGCTTAGACTGTAACTCCTCCAGGGTGTTTCGCTCTTCAAACGTACAATGGGATCTTTCATTGCACATGTTTCAAGGAACTATTACTGTTGTCAGCCCAAGCATTTTTATCTGAATTTCTTTGATATTTGGTGGATTTCCTAAAGTTCCAGTTCCTGGGTTGACACAATTAAATAAGAATTTGAGAGGTGAGTTTTTAGCACTTGGAGTTAGGGGAAGAAACCTTTAGAAAGTGAACATGAAAGCAAATATAGATAACCCAGTATTTTGAAATAGTGAGACTTTTAATCGTTTCATGACTTCTTAGTACTCAGTGCTGCAATAATACACATGATATATAATAATAAAACTGTTTACTAAAAAGATCCTGCTTCTTTAGTAAGCAATAGAGTTTTTGATGCAACAATAAAATTTAATCAAAAACTAATAACCCATGTGAGTATGTCATATTTCTGTGGCTAGACTTTTCTTCTCAGTAGTACAAAAAAGCTGTTAAAGCCTATTATGAACATACCATCTCTGCCTTCCTCGTGTTTACACCAACAGTTGCAAAAGTAGCTGTCTTAAGAAATCATTACAGCAGCCTTTTTCCATCCGTTGCTATACTGTTCTGGTTAACAATGCTGATTTAAACTAAAAGGTAGTAAGTATAACCTAAAGGTGTTTTCCCTTCCCTACCCTCAGCAAATTTGGAAGAAAATCTTTCATCATTTGTCTGAGTAACAGGTCCAATTCCAGATCTGCCCTTTGTTTCCCTCGATGTGTTTCCAGCCCATCAAAATTTCTGTGTAGATGAAGCATTAGAAAAATCATTTCGATAGGCTAGTTTTGAAGAGAATAGGTTGCTTCCCTGCCAAGTTATTAGAGGTTGTTATACCTAATTGTAACAGTTGGTTGGTCCCTCTGAGTGTTGTGTGGCTTACTGCCATTAGGATGAATGTGAAAGTCCTTCCTTTCCTTAGTGATTTTGAGGCTTTAATTTCTGCTACCCCATGCTCAAGCCACCTGTAAATTGTGGAAAGAAGCCCTCTAACTTGAGCAGGCTGGAAAAGGTAGAGAGATGATTTCTGCTAGTTTTTTTTTTTTCACTGCCAGATATTCTTTCTCTCTTCTGGAGAATCTGGAAGTGGTTGATTAGGGCAAATTTAAGACAGATCTGTGCTTGCCAAGCGGTGAGAAACACCTTTTCCATGATACAGCCCTGTAGCCCAGGCACACGCTCCACTGACAGCACGGACAAGTAAAAGATTTTTATGAAGAATTCAGGTTATGTTGTCTAAATAAGTGCATTGCGGGTCTATACCTCAAGCTTCTTTCTTACCTTAAACTTTTACTTCGAGAAATTGTAAGCACTCCTTGTGAGAAAAGAAAAAAGAAAAAAGAAACAAGTAATCTATAACAGCCTGAAGGCAGTGAGTCATACAACATATTCAATATAAGCAGACAAAAGCTGGGTCAGGAGCATTCACTAAGGTCATGACAACAGGGAAAAACAGAATGAAAACACAGAAAATGCTAATCAACTTAAAAATTCTGTAACTGTAACAAAGTCTTTGGGTTGTTTGAATGTGTGTTCTGGCCCCTCTTTTTGGTCAGTTTGTTTGCATCACTGTTAGCCTGGTGCAAAGGATTCTGCAAGCAGTATGCACAACTTAACAGTATAAGGCAATTATTTAGTGCTTTAGTGGCTAATGCACAGAAAGAGAGCTGGTACTTTGCCAGATATTAGGCTAAGCGTAGGTGTCCCCCAGCCCTGGTAAGGCACCCCAAGAGCTCTTGCTGGGTGGGCAGACATCAGCCAGAAGGGGAATGGTCCCCACGGCTCCCTGGCACTGGTTCTCAGTGTCATGCCCTCTTGCTCCATTATGACTGGTGATGCCAGTGCTTCCTGTGAGCTATAGTTCGTGTCTGTAAGCTAACTAGTTACAAAGGATTTTACATGGCAAGCAACCTATGCGTAGGGTACCCTCCCCACACTTTTTCACCCTAATTCAGTACATTAAATGCTAGGCCTGGCATGCCTAGGCACCCATAAATCCTCTTAGCCTTCTGAGAGCTTTAAAGACACATCTATAAGGCTGGACCCAAAATGATAGAAAGTGTTGAAGCTCATGCAGAATACTTTATTTCAGCTTAGGGTATCAGATGGATAAGAACACACTCACTGGAAATGTTAGGAAACAGTATGAGAACAAATGAGAAACATAAATCTAAAGATTCATAAATCCTAACGCCAGAAAAATCACCTAATCAAATGCATGCATGATGCAGGCCACGGAATTTCACCTTGTAATTGACACATGAAGTTCATTTGGGGTTAAAATAGAGCTTATCTCCCCATATTAATAATTACAATGTGATAACATGACCAAAATGTTTTTAAAAATCAAGGAATAAAAGTAAGAAGTTTGAAATCATCCAATTCTATACATCCACATTTATCTATGAGTGGTTGGTGAAAGTTTTCAGAAAGTGATCCTGCAGTAAGATTACAGAGAATAAATGAAAAGTACCTATACAGTTTGCACATGACATTGCATTTCTTGAGTATCTAGCAGCCAAAGAGAAGAGTCCAATAAATTATCTTCATGCAGCAAGAAAGAATTGGGGAGTTAAAATAAACATGAGGAAAACTAAAGTTGACATAAAGCATTTATGCACAAGAAAAAATATTTCTAGTAAATGGAAAGTAATAAAAGAGCTGAAGTATACATTTACTTTTGATAGCTTTTCACCTTAGAAAATGATGATCATGCAAAAGAAATTATAAAAAGAATTGATGGTAGATGGAGAGAATTTGAGAGGATTAGTGCAGTTCTGTAAAGCAACCAACGAATGTTCTGTACAGCGATAATCGACTAGACAGGTATTCAGCTCTCTGTTGCTGATGGCAGAGCAGAAAAAGTGAACGAAATAATAGTAAAAGTTGAGCATAAAAGAAAACAAGTTAGTGTAGGCACAGTGGAGCCAATTAAGTCTTTTTCTGTATGCATTTGCCTCTTGCATGTCTTGCATCACACATTCTCCTCACAAGAACGAAAATCTTTTTCCATATACCTACAAGCTCTTACCCTGTATTACGTATAACTCCTTCCAAAGCCTCTTAGGCTTTGCGAATACTACCCTCTCTGGTTTCGTTCCCAGTTTTCCGACATTGCAGTACCCAGTTTCCCCATATACCTCTTCCCTAGTTACGAAGGAGTCTTAGTCCCTTATTATCCACAAAATTTGTATGACTGTAATTTTTGAGACCTCTGACAAAATATTTTAAAACAGACAAGAAGAGAGAAGTAAAGCTGGTAGACGGGGGCATAATGCTATCTTTTTATCCTTTTTAAATGAAACTAGCCTAAAAAAAAAGATACAATTTATTCAGTAGGGGAAAACAGAGAGAAATAACATGAATAAAAGGAGAAATGCCAGCTTTGCAGGACTAAATCCTAATGTGCAAGCTTAATATTTCTGCAGACAAATTGCAAAAGCTACTTCTAACTGAGCCATCAGGATACCAAAAGTCTAATCAAAATATTTAGGGGATCTCAAAATTATTCTTTTTTTTTTAATCATATGCAGGAAGTGGAAATTTAAGTCTTTCCTTAACTTGAGGAAGTTAAGAAGCAACAAGCCTTTGAGGTTCCCTTCTGAAGGACCAATAAATTCCTGGATGCCTCATGAGGAAAGTGATGTAGAAGTACCAATTCAAAAGATGATTCAAAATGTACCCAATCAGCCAGTGAAAGAATGTTCAAAGGTAATGCATGAAATTAAGAAATAAATAAATAAAGGGATTAATTAAATAAAGAGATTAATTAAATAAAACCGATGGCAAAAGCAAATTTCATCAGACTGAAGGATGATCATGAGACAAATATTCATGTCATTTTTATTTAAAGTTCTTTGTTTCCTTTAACTATAAATACTACAGAATCTCTTAGCATATAAACTTATGTGAATAACTATTTAAGATGTCATTTCTATAAATACAGCAAATGTTTCTATAAATGCAAATGCATCCTGATGAAGAATAATTATTTTTCTATTTTCTCAAGTCTCTCAGCAATACATACTTGAATAAATGTGACACGGCATCATTCTAATAAATGACTGTAGGAAATGCAACCAGCGAGACGGAAAGGAGACGGATCGTGAATTATTTATCATTGTCTCTGCTGCAGCTTTCTTTGCTGGGACAGGGGCCAGAGCTGTCCCCCTAACTTGGTAGAGTTTGATGCTACTGATAGAAGGGTCACAACATATGTCAGTAATGGCAGTAAAATATTGATGAGCCTTCCTGTGATCTCCTATCATTTAGGTGTAAGAGGAGATCCAACCTGCCCACAGCGCTGTTTTCAGCACAGTGTTTTATATGTCAATTTTTTTCTTGACATATGAAGAAAAACTGTGCTTTATTTCCCAAACAATGCCCAGCAGAGTGCTTCTCCACTGACCCTTTCCCCCTACCCTCAGGTACCATCAGGAGTGAAAACTCCCACCCACCTAATCCCAAGACCATGACTGACACCCTTAGCCTGCGAATCTTGCACTAGTGTTGGTCACACAGCTTCTGCTACAGGCAGTAGAGAGAAGTACTTTACGTGGCTGAATGGCCTCTAATATGCATCAATTTGAGTCTGAAACTCTTCATTTTGAAGTAAAACAAGTCTTGCTTTCTGCTTTTGCTTGGGGAATTTTATTTAGAGATCCCTTTTAGCACTCAGTTTTCTCTAATTCATTTTAAGTATTGACTTAAAGGTTGAAATTAATCTTGTCCTAATGGTATGTGTATGCTCTGACCCTAAGTACATAAACTTTTGATTATGCTCAGAGGTGTCTGTCAGGAAAAGGTACATTTGCTTTGTATAGCTATATATATTCCAGTTAACTACATGTGAATCCTGTCTCTGTTGAGTCAGGGGTAAGAGCTGCCCCAAGGACACGCAATGTACAGGCACCTGCAAGAGTATTTTGCATGATCCCAATTACATCTAACACACAAGCTGATGCCTTGCTGAAATAATTGCTCACAGGAAACTGCAAAGATAAATATGCACGTCAGGAACCCTATTGAAATATAGGAGAGCAGCAAACGACTTCAAGTCACTTTTACATAGCGGGGAGCTGCTTGTATCCTGGCGGACAGTGGGCTCCAACCCCACCAGAGCTCTGTGAACCTCACTAAACCCTGTCTTTGTTATTGTGTTTTAGCTGTGGTGTGTTGTGGTGGCATGAGAGAGTGCAGGCGTGCGAGAACACTGCAGAAAGCAAGAACAGTGCAGACTATTCATTATTAAGAGGGTACAACCAAGACAAGCGTATCTAGCTCTTCCATGCTGGAATGGAAAAAAAAGGCTATTACTACATACAGGTCCTTACAACTTTTTTTCTGCTAATTCTTCTTTGCACTCAGACCAAACAGTCACGTTTCTCAGCAAAATTCTCAGAAGTTACAAGAGATAACGAATTCCATACATACAACACATGCATATACATATGTATGTATGTATTTCACTAATGTTTCAATGCAGTCATGAGCACTCAAGAGGTTTTGCATCTGCATGCTGGCTCTCAGAAAGACTCATCATTAGCTTGCACAGAGGGGCATGTTACAGCTCAGGACAAGTGGTGCATAGAAAAAAACTGCAAGGTCATTTGCAAGTAATAACTAAGTCTGTCTTCTTATGTATAGCAGCTAAGTATTGTCTTATTAGTATTATCCTAATAGTGAACAACCTCTACTGTTCTTTTTATGCTATTCCTCTAAGCCTCCACTGCATTATACATGTATAGACAAGCATACAAGTCTACCACAAAATTTCCTGTTGAGATTCCCACCAGCTGAGAAGCTTTAGAGTTATCACAAATTGAGGGAAAACGGAATCTGATGAGGGGGTGGAGGCAGCCTGGAATAACTGGACAGCAGGTTTAGAGCGGTATCAATCACCTTGAGAAGCAGCTCATCCGGGAGCTGAAGGGAACACAGCTTGAAGCCAAACCAGTGCGCAAGGTAGCTGCAAAGTCCATTATTATTTCTCCTCCTTGTACTTGTCCTAAATATAGTAACCGAACTCTTAGCTTTGCATTTCAATCAGATAAACTTACTTTGCTGTGAGGTAAAAGTTTGCCTGGCATAACGGCAGCTCCTCCGGGCCCCGTTGGCAAGCAGCTCGGTGCAGCGGCGGACACCCGGCTCTCCCGCACGGGGCCTGGCTCCCACCGCCAGCCACGAGCCCTGCAGGCACCGAGGCTCCGCAGGGCGGCAGGAGGGTGGCCAAGCAGGGCTGAGATGTCGGCCCCGAGGGAAGAGTCGCCTTGGGAGGGGGCCGGGCGCCCCTCGGCCACCAGCAAGGCGAGCGGGGAGGGACAGCCTGCACGGGCAGCCTGCGGCAGGCCGCAAAACTGCCCACCTCCACCAAGCACGATTCCCACGGAAGGAGCAATGTGCAGTTATGTAACTGAGATGACAATATTTTTTCTCGCAGTGGACAGATAAGTCCTCAATCCTATTTTGTTAGCTATCATATCTATGAATGAAATGATAGCCACGCATGAAGATTTGAAACCAGAGTCGTATATCAAGCGAACCTGGAGATTTTCCAGTAAGAGGGAATGTGTTTCCTTGATTGATCATTCCTGCTCCTGGCTGCGGCTTTGTGCTTGCTTTCAGCGCGCACAGCAGGAGGGAGCAGTAGCAGAGTGCGAGATAATGTGGGTCTACAGCTGGGGGGAGCAAGTCGGTACCGGAAAACAACCTTCTAATTTCTTAATTTTTCGCATCAATTTTACTCATCCCAGCCATAGCAGTATTTCTGCAAGCATCTTTTATTCCTCTTTTACCACTAGATGGTAGTAGCAGGTAAAGACTTGCTTTTTTTTTTTTTTTCCTAACACTCCCCTTTCTTTGTTTATTGTCTGCGAGTAGTTTCAGAACACTCAGAGGTTTATTGTTTTCTATGAAGGATCAGATGACTGTACAGATATTATATATTTCAAATTCCTCGTTTGCAAAATGACTGTTTCCTCTCCCCACCAACCCTCCCCTCCCTTCTCCCCAAACAGCCTAGCTGAATCCACGGGGTTTTATATCAAACCAAGCCCTGACCCAGCGGCACCCATGCACCCAGCAATAAAAGACTTGCGCCCAGGAAGTCCCACTATAGGTTTCCTTAAGCCCTGCAAGACAGACTCAGCTTTTTCAGCAACTGCTTATTATGGGTATTAAGAAACCTGAGCAGCTTGTTCTTCGTTCCAAGCAACCTCTCCCTCTCCTTTCATCCAAATTGCCAGGGAAGAAGGAAAGGAGAAAAAGGAACTACAAATGCCCAGTAACTCCTAAGGCAGGCTCGTCTGCTTGGTTTTAAAATGGGGCACATTTTTGCTCTGTAGAAGCTGCCAACGATTGATAAAACATTGCTCTAAATTAATGAAAGCTATCCCAAATCCCCACTAATAGTTCATCAGCATACACTGTAGCAAAACGGTCTTGCAGAACAACTACCCCTAGCAAAGGGGAAAAATACAGTCAACTGCAGCTGTCATTTCATAATACCAAATATTATCCATTCCTCCTGAAAACATATCACAAAAACATCATTTAGCACATGCTTGATGACAAAAATGCTGACATCAAAACTGCATTTTCTCCATAGATATTTATTATATATGGACAAGAACACATTACGTACTTTGCAGTGTAATAAGTGCTCTATACACTCGCTCGGTCCCTCGGGTACGCACTCATACTGCAGTTTACTCCATTTATGGGACCTCAAGGAGGACATATATGTTAAAGCGCAGATCAATTTACTTAAAGCTGTATCTACTATTTAAATGGCCAGCACCATCCTAAAGTAATAATAAACGAGGGAAGAATCGTTATTTCGTTTAATAATAAATAAGCTTTAATTTTGTCACTAGGCCAATCTCACAATCATATGTCTATCCAGATTAAAAATGCCTGTTTAACAGACTGTCTAAAATGGAATTCTGACTGTTATTTTGATCCTTTTTGCTATATTGAGGACCCAAACGAAAAAAAAGATTTATATATATAATATATACACATATTCCTACAGCTATTGGGGTTAGCATGGATTAAAGCCTCCTTTCCTGATGGCCACCATTGCTTTTGTAAGGTATCAAAGACACACTTTTTATCTCTTTCATACATTTCTCTCCACCTCTTCACTCATTCTGCCTCAGGGGACGAACACATAGAAAAAAAATTAAAGCTAAAACTAGGAGGCAAATCCTCAGGTGCTGAAAATCGATATTCCTCCATTGAACTCAATTTATGCACATTTTTATTAGCTGTGAAACCTGGCCCACTAGATTTTAATTTTGCTTTGACATCTAATGTACCCTTTGATAGCAAAAGCAGAAGGCAGTCAGCTTTAAGCAACCCCTTTAATTTTCACGAGAGAAACAAAGTTTAATGAAATATTTTTTCAGCCAGAATTTCAGCTAGTGTGTTTTCACACACTTCCCTTACAAAATGACTCATCCAGCCTGTCCCCGGGCACTTAGTGAACGTCCCAAATTGAGAGCTTCGCTGCTCTAAACTCACTGAAGTCTGTGCAATGACACTGGAGGTGCTCGGCTGAGATGTCCACTTGCCATGGAAGGCAGAGCTGGTCTTCAGCAAGAACAGCTATAAAAAAAACCCCTTCGGTTAAGTACTTCAAGATAGGTCTCGTTACCACAACTCTGAATTTCAGGCTATAGGTTCACAAGCATTTTAAGCCAACACTGCCAATGAAAAATGGAGCCCAACTCTTTCCCTGCCCTCTGTCACTAAGTCTGCCCTTATGCCCCAGCACAAGCAGATGCGCAACTGCATATTGACAGGACTGATGGGTCCTATGGCAGATTTGGACTAAAAACTGATGCAGCAGAAAAAGATTCATGCGAGCCCAGCTCTGCTGTCTATTCTAGTCACCGCCTGGCCAGACACACTTCTGTGTCCCCATCTGGTGATGGCTACACAGGCAAATAAAATGGGTCATGGGCAGGACCCTGAGGGCACAAGGCAAGGCAGAGTCTGCACGCATTTGGACCCTGTGTGCTGATTTTCTCCCCCAAACGGCTTACTCAGAGCAGCACTGCTGCCTTCCAATCTGTGCCTGGACATTATCTTAGTCAGTGCTAGTGGGTGCAGGCCAAAATCATGCTGGGGAGCCCGGTCTGAGGCTGTTTAGTTTATTAGGGTAGACAGTCACATGAGAGGGAGAAAAATACTTGTTAATAGTCCTTCAGCCCTGCATCTGGGTTACAGGAATACTGAATTTCTCTAAAATTATGTTGCCCTGTCTAGTTAGATCTGTACAGCCTCTGACACCACTGGACAAAAGATAAAAGTGTCATCCGGTTGCTTCCTAGTCGAATTACTTTCCCACAGGAAAAAAAGAGTTTCCACAGAATTTTGTACAGGGAAAATAGTGACTCTTCTGATCCAGGATATTTTGTTTTAACTCCATTCAGTAGGAACCTGAATTCTACACTGCCATTGCATCACATGATTAGGCCTGTAACACTAGCCTCGCTTATCTCCTGTGCTTACGTCCCCGATTAGCCTGTACCTACAGGGCCACAGCAGAGTCACTCTTCTCCTCGGCACCTCCGCGGCTTCCGCGCGGCGCTGGGGATGCAGCCCGAGCCAGCGCTCTGGCCCAGGGAGCACAGGAGGAGACAATAGGCGGTTCAACTCCAAAATCCCATTAGGCAGCACAGCTCTGCTCAAACACGCAGCTTTTGTGCTCAGCTGGGAAAAAAGATGAAATGCTCAATTGTTTGTGAATCTGTGTTTTTCAGAACACTCTGTTCTGCCGCGCATGTTGGTATTTTGACTTCTTGCCCCAAAGTGGATGGAAATTCCAACTTTCATTCAGCCTGTGCTGCAGCTGCTAGCTACTGCTATAGTGAGAGTAAATCAATGCAGTGCCTGAAAGAAAAATAGCCATTAGCAAACAGTTACACAGCTTCAGTGATGCCATGTACTACAGTCACAGTACTTTAAAATAAAGCTTTGCTCTTTGTAGAATACAAAAGATTTCTGAAACTCCATTAGAGAAAACGGCTAGTTCTTCGTTACTAGTCATGTTACATTTTCTGGGTGTTCTACATTTCCTCTTTGCCTGATTCATGACAGGACTTACAACGTGAAACATAAAGTACATTCTGCTCAGTTACTCAGGTGCAAGCGCATTGATTTCAGTGTCCACGGTGAGGCCTGGGTTCTGTTTCAGCAAGTGCATGTTTGCACACTCTGCAGTGAGACATGCTCTCTGTTGCATTCCTTTGGGATGCAATTTCCAGAACGAGTCAGGTTGCCTTAAAAGGGCAGTTGTGGTTGTTGTTCAATACACTTTGCTCCTGACAATAGTTATCATCAATCAGGGCTTTTCACTCTCACTGACACTGTGGTTACTTCTGAGCTTCCCTTTGTTGCAGGACAGAAAACTAGGAAAAGCAAGGATCATTTTTGAAAATAAATTCCAGGAAAGGTTATTATAACAAGTTGTGTTATTGCTGGGAGTGCTTCAAAATTGGCAGCTAGCTTATGTCTTGGGATTGGATTGCTTTGCTGCTTGCTCGCAGAGGGATAATGATTTTACAATGTAGCAAGCACTGCCTAAAGGATAATGAAGGTAATGAATGAATGAATGTGTTCTTAACTACAAAGCTGTCTTTCCCTTCACACTAAGCAAGAGAAGGTGCTCATTCTGAGACATCAGGCGGGCTACCACTTTGTAATTTAAGAACTGCTCCATATATAAACATCTACCCATATGCTGCATGGCATCAGGAGGAATATTATTAAAAATTGAAGTTTGACTTCTTCTGGTTTTTGATGTATGAATTAGCCCACTGTCATACAAGAGTATGATCCTTGAATTCAAACAGCATCTTTTAAATTTTTATGCCAATAATCTTGAGTATCTTCTCCTCCTAGACAGTAGTTGGAAAGCCAGTGGAGTCATCAAAGCGCAGGAGAAAGAGTAAGATAGAAACTGGATTCTCTCTTCGTGTCTGAGAACTCCATCAACAATGAAAAGGAGAGAGAAATCTCTGCAGAGGAAACTGCTCTCCTGATATGGAAATCTTTTTACTATCATTTTAGCAATATGTCATGAACTTCAAAGATCAGATCTGATTTGCATGTGCAACGCCTTTGCTTTTTCATTTCACAGTTGCTAGCCATCAATACTGAAGGCAAATTTCTGATGAAGCTAAAAGTTCTCACAGTCTGAGCTATGTATTCAGCTTTCTGTCAGTGTTCTAAGTATTCTTTACTCTTTAACTGTGGAATGGAAGAATGGCAATGCGTTAAAACCCAATTCTGGTATAAACAGGGACCTTTGTGTAGAAATCAGAAAGAAATCAAGGTGCAAAGATATTTCTGAGACTTTTTCTTACCATTTTTACAATCTCAAGGAAGGGAAAGATTTACAGAACATTTCAAAGGCTTCATCCTTGCTGTGAGCGCTCGTTTGCTGTGCAGAAGAGCTCAAGCTCTGTCCTCACTGCCTCGCAGAAGATAATCTGCTCCTTGAATACCTATTTTTACACCAGTAAAAATGCATATATAGGATTAGTAATAAGATTTACGGGTGCATCACACGTATTTTCCACAATCGCTATGTATATTCCTTAAGAATTAACCTGTTGTGTATTGGGGAACATTTTGCCTTTTNTCAAGCTCTGTCCTCACTGCCTCGCAGAAGATAATCTGCTCCTTGAATACCTATTTTTACACCAGTTCTCTGCATATATAGGATTAGCACTAAGATTTACAGGTGCATGACGTGTATTTTCCACAATTGCTATGTATGTTCCTTAAGAATTAACCTGTTGTGTTTTGGGGAACATCTTGCCTTTTCTTCACAACTTTAGCACAGAGCTAGTTGCAGAAGCAAAGTGCCAGCTGAATCAGTTGGATCAGTCTTTCCTGATACTGTTTGTATCAGGAAAGTAACTTTGCTGTTACTTGTCCCTCTTCCAAATACAGGTGACTACAGCAGTACACAAGCAGATTTCTGTGTGTCTCTGGAAGCTGGATAAACCAGACCAGCACAGATCAAGGCATAACAAGTTTGTCACCGGTCAGTTCAGCAGGCAACTGTTCAAAGTTTGCCAAGAGTTCTTATAACGATTTACATACACCAAGTGGATGGCTGGATGGCAGTGAAATCTTAAACCCTTGTTGTCAGGGGTATGTCCAGGGTTTGCCTTGAGTAAGGAGGATCCAAAACTGTCAAAAGCATAAGGTACCTTTTACCATATTCCTCCAAGATATGTGGTCTTAATGGCAGGTTCTTCAACACTAGTGTAGGAAGAAGAGGCAAGATGCATAATCCTGGGGTATAGAGGAAGACTGGCATGACAAATTTGTCTCTGGGTTTGTCTCTTAACAGTATTGTTATCAATGACATACTGGTGCCGAAAATGGAGCACTTTAAGAGGAAAGAATCTAGGAATACTTGCATTTTTTTGAACATTTAGTCCACATAACCAGCAGACTACAGCCCTCAATACTCACAGTTTGCAAGGGACAAAGGAAAGAACATGTATCTTCATCCAGCATCCTGACAGTGTGATAAGGGGGAGAACTGATCAGAAAGGCATGTGATATTTCTGTAGTTAAGTGGAATAGGAGTCCTAATACATTCTTTTTCCTAAAAAAACCCTTTTAAACTGTTACATATGTTATTTTATATATTTGCGTAGAGGGTTCCTTTGTAAAAATTTTGTAAAGATATCTTCACTGCATGAATGCTAAGAATCCACAAAGAAAAAGCTATTATTATCTCCAGATGCTAGGTAGGGAAGGCTGCTGTTAGTATTTGGGGATTAAAATATGTTTTGTGAATTTCAGGTCTGTTGCATTTTATCTTGATTTTTAGATACAGGGTACACGGGAGTGTCACAATCAATTTCATTTAATGCCTGGGTCTGAGATTTGTTTGAGGTGCTCCTTGAGCAGTCTAGATGATTTGTATGTTTTGCAACTTTGTAAAACACATTCTGATACTTTTCTTCACATTCATTCACTTGATTTTTGTTTCAAAACCATTATTATGTAGAAAAATGCACATAATAAAGAATGAAGAAAGTGAAGAAATATAGGGACCTAAAATGCATTCATATGCCAGAGATGGCCATTATGCTCTCCATCCTATCTAGCACTGCTTGTGAATCATTATAAGGTAGAAAGAAAGGACTATTTGCTTTAAGATACTCAGATTTCACTATGGGTAGTTTGCACTACTGGCCATAACAGCGTGTCTAGAGCTACTGATACATGCTAATTTCCTAATTTCAAGAATTATCCTCTGTGATTAGGAAAAAAAGGAAATCAAGTCCTAAACTAATAATAACCACTAATAAGTGCGCAACTCCCTTACGCACTCCACCCTTTCCTAGTGTCCCCTGTTTTTCTTGCAGTACAGGTTTCCCTCAAAAGGAGGGATGTCTCAGAATTCTATCTCTTAGTTCCTCATTGTCCCTAGGCTCTTTAAATGAGAGCATGTTTAAGTTACAGAGGGCTGTTATCAGCTGGGTAAGAGATATCGGTCCTCTGGAACCCCTTCCACTGAATAGCCAAAAAGAGGAAGATAGACTAAAGCTACAGCCTGTAGACTTTGGGACTTACTGCCTTTGCACGTTAGATTGGCCAGTACGCTCATAACTGGTCAGTGCTCTTCCAGCAGAGGCATAAAAATCAGTGGTGACTGATGCAACCACTCATTGAAACCAATTCGGTAAAAGCTCTACTCAGGCAATGAAAACACTTCTATAATCATGGCAAAAACTGCAAAGAAGGCATGCTTATGAAACAGGCCGGGGTGTGCTTTTAGTTTTTTCCCTCTGCCTGTCTGCCATTGTGAAGATACAAGATCAGAGGGGATATAACTGGAAGGAAGAGACAGAAAATGAATTACAAAAAGTGATTTTTTATTTTCCACTCTTAACTGAAACTGCGCATACTCCAGAAATAAAATATTTCCTGTATCAGTAAAGCCACTGGCCTAAACCCAGGAATTTTCTTCCAAGTATATTTACATTTTTATTACACATACTTGCAGGCAGTAATAGATAGGATGGATAGCCTTAACGGACAGTGGATGCATTTCATGTCACTGCATCTCTCTGCCTGCGCCCTAGTTTCATCCCCATGTCTGTCTCTACAAGTAGAGTTCTCCGTTTTTCACAGTCATATATTAGATCTGCTTCCCTTGTAAGTCCTTTGAGTCTTGTCGGCTGCAACCACAGTCACATTAACTGCAGTCATAGCCTGAGATTCTGTCCTAAGACCATCCCCTGTATTAACAGAGCTGTTTGACAAGAGGAGTGGGAGGAGAAAAACGCTGTGTGTTCTGGAGACCAAGTAGAGCTTGTCTATATTGTCTGTCACAAAAACAAACTGGAAATCTTTGTAAACCTAGGCCAGAGTATTTATACCTCAAGTGCTCAATCTACACATAGTGTAGTGATGTCTTAATTCTTGTGTACTTTTTCAGATAGATGTGTTACGTGCTGGTAAGTTTTCTTTAACCTGCCATAGCATAGTTACCTTTGGTTGGTTCAGCTGATTAATACAGTTTTGTCAAGAGCCAGAAACCTTCCAGAAACCAGGAAATAGGAAGAAGCCAATGGATAAAACGTAGAAGGAACGTAATACAAATTCAGTGAGTTTTAGAAAGGGTGGTATCTGTACTCAAGGCCAGGTATATGCTAAGCCATGAACAACAGCACCTTGCTTGTGATCCTTAGTGGCAACTCTTAGCCAAGGTAGCTACCTGTAGCTGCACCTAGTCCCAGTTATGTAAACCAGGAAGGGGATCATCTGTACAAACCCGAACACGTCACTAGCACATTGTGCTATCATCCAAAACACCCACCCAGAAACAATGCTCAATGATTATATAACACTGCTACTGAAGAAACCAGACTTGCTTGCTTGGATATCCTCTCCAGCTCCAATTATGATTAAACCTGACCTCCTGGATTGTCAGTGAATTTTTTTTTTACATCTTGCATTAAGCTAATCAAAGAAAGTATATAATCCTCAAGATTATTTGCAATGCAAGAAAGGTACAAAAGTAGGGATTGTCAGTTAAAAGGAGTAAAATTTGCATTATCAGACAAGAGCACTAAAATAGCAATTGATGTAGTTAGCTCTTGAAGGTTCCTATTTTGTTTAGCTACCAAATTCTTTGAGAAAAAAAAAAAAAAAAAAGAAGTTATAGGTAAAAGTTGAAACCTAAGGAGTTGAGAAATAAAGAAATGGGTATTTCCCATCTGTGACAGCCATGGCAGCCAAGAAATATATAAAGGAGGGAAGGGAAGACAAGGTGGAGGGAGGTCAGACCTGTTTATGGGAAAGCTGATAAATGATAATTCAGTATAATGGTTCTGTGCAACAGGTTCAATAAACTGAGAAATGAAGGTAATCAAGGTGAAGCAATAGGGTCAAGATCATTTCCAAAGATACGTGAGATCTTGGGGCTTGTCTGAAACCCTTTCTCATCATATTTTGATGAGTCTGGCTGGATTATGATAGCCTTAGGAAAAAAGGAAGGATGAAAAAGACTAAAAAGTTTTGAGGAATTCAGAGCACCACGAAGAAAGTACAGAGAATAGATTTAGTAAACAGGCAACAAGTTTTTGACCTGTTACCTACCAGCTCCAGAGAGTGGGAGTCCTATGTCTCTCCTAGTATATCCTATGACAAGACTGAGTTGTAATTTGATAATGCCACATCAGAGACCTGTGGGACTAAAACCTAGATATCTTAGTGCTAAAATAATGTCTTAACCACAAAACCATTTATCATCTGCTGATGTTCCACAGTTTCATCACCACAAACTACCATGAATAATTCAGGAAGCACTTTGACATTGCCCTCATTAATAAGACATAAAATCAAGGAAATGTTTAAATAATGATGTAGAAAAGGCAGAAGAACTCAATAAATATCTAATTTCATAAGAAGGCAAAGAAGTGCTTTCCAGTCCATCTGAAGTAAAGAAGGATGTTAAGCTGAATGCCTGTTAGGTGTGGGCATTAGAGAACAAATGAGTTAGGTTAATTTTTAATAAATCTCAGATTACTAAAGGAAATTCAAGAAGACAAAAACAGCGCTAACGTTATGTCAGTGTCCAAAAAGGGTTAGTGGAATGGCTGATTGGTCTTTAAGCACTGGGTCAACCTGGGCCCAGTAACAGAAAAACTGTTAAAAGATTGAATCTATAACAAAGGATGGGAAGAGAATTTAAAGATGTAAAATCAATCTGGTCAAATCAACCTTATTTTTTAATATATATATTGAAAGTTTATTTGATAAAGGATGTGTGGCAAAGGTTTGCAAGCTATTATTTGCCAGCTATATTACCACACATTCTGATTAAATATGAAGTTCCATGAGCTAACAAAGCTTGGCTTTCTAGGGAATCGTGTCTCTCTTGGTTAATTGACTGTTCAACAGTAGCACACTTGGATTTTCTGTTTACTCTGCATATAGTAACACACAACTATAATTTCCTGCTGCAGAGTATTTTCAAAATGAGAAACAGGCTGCCATCTTTAACTGTAAAAATCACTCAACAGAATCAGAAATTATTGAGAATTATATAGGACCTTTAGTATTTTTCCTACAAATAGCTTCTTTTATGAAGTTTGCTTATCCTCAGAATATTTACCTTTCTGCAAATGTGCTTGAATATCATGAATGGGTTAAAAAAATACTGGGGTAGTGAAGGCAAACACAGCCACCTGGCCTATCAATCACAAATGCTGTAAAATCCTAGCAAAGCACAGTTATTATGGGCATCAGAAACTCTCTATCTGGCAGATCTCAGAAAATAGTAATAAGAAATCATAATCAAATATAGTGTTTCTAAAGTGATGTCTTGGGATAGCATTGGAAAATATTAGGAGAATCATTTATAAGGTAGACTCTTAAAAAATGTGGTTTAAGTTCAAGACCCAGCAGCTAGGAACAAGGGAAGCGGGTTGTACTTCAGAACTGAGTGAAAAGCAACAATTTCAAAGCAATTTCAAAATCACACTGAAGACTTGACTCAGTGTGAGGCTGCTTTGTGATGGTGTCGCAAAGGGGATGTATTCCACCAATATATGTCACCAGAAGCAAGACAAATATACTATGTTTGCCAAAGCTGAGAAAAAGAACAGGTTCTTAAGCCAGGCATGACTAAGGGGCTATGCTACATGGACATAGGTGGGTATGCCTACACTGGGCTGAGTAAGTGCCTGCATTTAAAAAGAAGAAATCTGGAAACCAAGAAAGGTCTCAGATATCCAAGACTTCAAAAATAGCTTGTTCTTAGGAATCAAGAAGCTTTTACACAAAATCTGTACTGCTCAGCTACACAATGCCAGCAGCTGTTACGTGACCAGGAGACACACTGGTCTGTGGTGTGGGCTGCAACCATGCCCACACTATCGCGTTCTTTTCTCCAGTCTCCGAGATAGGCTGACCAGGCCCACATTGCTGATCAGGAATGGTCTCTGATGCAGAAATTGCTAACTCCTGAACCGCACCTGGGAATTACTAGCTGGCTCAAGCCAAAATAGCACCAGGAACTGCTTAATGGTGGAGGTGTTGATTTGGGGCCCTGTCTTGACATTGTTTGATTTGCAAGTGTAGACTCAGTGACTCAGAAGTGATCCCAGGATACTGCAGAGCACTCTGTGATGTAATCTACTCTCCTGAAAACGCTATTCCCACACACTTAAGAGTTTTATTTTCCTTGAAAACCCAACCCAGCCATGGCAGGGCAGGGTTCTCCTGCCCAATAAACACATTGAGGGTGTGTTTTCCAAGGTGCCCTGCAGTCCCCGACTCCCTACAGCGTGACTACAAGAAGGGAAAACTGGAGGACCTGCATCATGCTCACCACTCTCAGCTTTCTCCTTGTTGGCCCTGGTGGCTTTCCTTAGCTGGAGACCAGAGCAGGAGTGAGCCTCTGCACTTCCAACCCTTGCACAGTGACACAGGAGGTAGATAGCTTAAGCCCAGAGCCAACATTCATCTCACCACATCCTAATTTCTGAATGTTTTATTGTGAAACATTTGTGAGTGTTTTTTTACCACGTTTAATATATATGAAATCTAAAAACTCAGGAAAAAAGTATCTTGTGTTACTTTTTGATAGGCAATCACAGTACACTTCTTAGTGCAACACACCACACCCTGTGTATTCATCCCCATAGCAGAAACATTTGCTTCATTCTGTATGGATATCTCTAATTTTTGCAAAAAGAAGAAGAATTTTCTGGAATTTCAATCACACTCCCTGTCACAGATTTTTTTTGTAGTCCTTAAATAAGTATAAATTCCATTTACCTTTTTGTGCTAACATGTTCCATATCTAATGGAATCCTGCAACATTACCTAATCAATATTCACTTATTTAATATATTCACAGAAGAACAGTGTCATAAAAATGGAAGATTTTTGCTTTTATCCATTTAATATAATTTACTACGCATGTATAAAGTGTGCTATTAAAGTACTATAATCTTAAATTTGATTTTTCAGCAGTCCAATGAAAGGCATATCTACATGCCAGGACGATATCTCGGACAAATTTCAATTTTTCAGCAGTTTTCATTGCCATGTGAGAGCTGTTCAGATGAAGAGTAAATAAAAAGAGTTTTCCCACCTTCTCACATGCTTGTTTCAATCTTGAAAATAATTGAACATGTTCTTTCTTACAAATACTCTCTAATCTGAGAACATCAAATTTCATTTGAAAAAATAACACTTTGAAAAATATATTCATAAAGAACTGAACCTTATCCTTTATGTGGCTAAATTCATTATTTTCTGAACCTTATCCTTTGTGACTAAATTCATAATTTATAACAAAAGTGCCTACTTTATCAAATATCAAATTTACACTGATGATCAGAAGTATCACATGAGAAAGCCTTGCTATATTATTTGCTTGATCTACAAAACTTTTTCCTTATCACTCTTCTCCTGTTATGAATCCTAAATATATATTAGTATATTTAGGATTCCTGGGTGTCTGCTAGCCATTTCCTTTGCTAAGAACATAATCACCCCTGTACAGAGAGGTTGGAAAATTCACTAGCAATTTTCTTAGCTCATTACAAAGGCTTTGGGGTAAATCTTAACACAAATACAGCAGCACATCAATTTTTATTGCCTAAATTATTAAATTTAGGCTAAAATACTAAAATGACATGATACATTCATGCATATTTCCAGATTGTAGCACATATCAACATATGTTGTATGAGCCATTTGATGCCAAAGCTCAGACTGTCCTATTAGTTTATTTATTGCTTTTAGCTTCTCACATGAAAGGTGGCAGGAAGTACACTCTAATGTATTACTGCTTACTATTACTCTATTGGAATTAGCTACAGCAGACTGCACGTGCTAAACATCTCTTAGGATATGGAAGATATTTACACATTGCAGTAATGTTTTATATAATGTAAAAATACATTTGTATGTTCTGAACCTCAATTAAGAAATTAGCGGGAGCTCTCTGATTGATTGGAATAGGCTTTGAGTTCAGTTCTGAACCAGGAAGAGAATTCTTGCAGCCCTTCCAAAATTCCTAATGTCTTTTCTCTCTTTCTCGCGTGAAAAGAATTGCTAGATTAGTGAAAATTACATAAGGGGAATATATTCCTCTCCTTGATAATTTTCTTAGACACCGCTCTAAGATCTAAATATATCACTGAAAAGCTTTTCCAGGCCAGCAAATTACATACTTGATCTGTTTTTTAACTGTATCTCAGATTACAAAGCTGCTAATAGTTTCATTTCTCACCATCCAATTTATGTTAAATTGCATGCTTTGTGGAGTAAGGGCAGAAGTGCACAGCCAGAGGAAGCAAAGGGTCAACATGAACAGTGGTTAGACAGTGTTTTGTACTGAAAGATAAAAGACTGCACATCAGTGGAAAAATAAGAGGATCCTTTGCTTAATTTCATAGTCTACTACTGTGGGATTTTCCTCTCCTGAAACATTTAAGTAAAATAATTTATATGTAAGTGTGTATGGAATGTGAGAGCAAATTGCTTCATTAAGGTTAGCTGATCTTCTCCAGTGCAAAAGGGACAACAAGTAAAGCAGAAAGTCATAACACAAGAGACACAAACCTAACAGAAAAGGGGTAATAGAGATGATGGTAAGACCAAAAATCTCCAAACACTAATTGATGGACCATTAAGAAACTGCAGAAATCTCTAGTCTGGCCTTTGTAAAGAGGAAGGAATCCAGGATTTTCAGACAAGAGAGGGACTTGAATGCAAAACTTCCAAAGGAAAAAAAGAGGAGGGGACAGGAAGGAGTGAAAAAGCAGTCGCTGGTCAGTACTGTTGCCTATCAGAGTCCTCCTTCTCATCACAACAGAGACCAGAGCATTCGTATTTTCCCCTAACCTGGTGTCTGCCAATGTGTGTGTGCTTTTACTAGTGAACTTCTGTCTTTACTAGGCAAAGAGGAGAAAGGGGACTTGGCTATCATGATTTACGTGAACTCTGAGTGTAATAGATGTTGCATATGCAGTGTAGCCAGCTGTGTCAGTGGTGTTTGTGTCTGGGATGTCCACTCAGCCCCACCACGGATTAAACTTGAACCTGGGAGAGCAGGAAAGGATGGAAAGACCTCCATGTTCCCAGGTACAGCTGGCTGGGCTCCAACACCCAGGCAGGAGGGATCCACAGGTCCTGGAGCCTGCTCACAGCGTTAATACATCCCTTAACAGCATACAAAGTAAAGCTATTTGCAAGTTATGTGATGGTACATCTTGAAGGTTGTTTAATCAAAGCATTTTTTATGAAATTACTTCATTTATAACTTTCTGAGTCGGGCAGTTGTGTGCAGTAGTCTTCTGGGTGATGTGGAGCCAGAGCCTGCTGATTCTAATGGAGCTCCACTTGTGTACCCGAGCATGTGGCCCTCAAGTTTTAACTGGGGCTGGTTTATAAAGGAGCAGACCCGTCTGAAAGACCTTTGGTTGCTCAGCAAAACAAAGTCTATTTTCACAAACCTGGCAAGCTGTGGTATTGAGAGAGAATGAGTTTTTCTACTGCCAGGAAGATGAAGAAAGCTCGTTGTGGAAGACAGTGCAGCCAGAGTGAAAGCTCTAAGCACAAAGATTTAAAATGTAAAAGTATAGGGCCAAATTCAGAAGGAGCTAAGTCAGGTTCCTATCTGGGCTGCGCCACCTTTGGAGACTGCCAGAGGTGGTGCTGCCTAGAAGAGGAATTTGGATGCTTAGAAAGACTCAGCTGCTGCTTAAGTGTTTATACTAATCACAGTGGATTGGTAGCAGAGACTAGTTCCTGGTGACTTCTGCTAAGATCAAGAACAGTAGCATTTTTTTATTGCTTATAAACATGAGCAAAACAGGAACAAACACCCAGGTCCACCCAAACCTGCCATGGAAGGCTGTTCCTTTCATACAAGCAAGCTTCCACAGTCTATATAGAGAGAAGTACTGCCAGGAGTAAACACTGGTGGCTCTTCAAAGAGCAGAAATGCAAGGGAAGAAAGTGGAAGAAGGAAAAAAGGACAGAAATAACAAAGAGGATAAGTGGAAAGAATGAAAGAAAAATAGCAAAAGGCAAAGAAAGAGGATGAAAAAAAATGAAAACGTTGACAGAAACCCTATTTCAGATGAGTGAGGACTACTCATCTAAGCAAGGATTTACAGAATCAACCAGATCAGGAACTCAGTTTTACCCTTAAATTCTTCAAACTCGGCTGGATGAAATGAACATGCTAAATCAGAAATCTCTCATATATATATGTATATATACACATACACAACTATAGTCCTGGGATCTCAATCTCTTGCTTTTTTGCCCTGTTGTTACATAATTAATTGAAAAATGTTATTCTTAAAACATCATCCATTTTTAGTATAATCGTTTTGTTTTGTAAGGAAGGTTGAGGTTTGTACCTCTCACTGAAGCTGTATATTTTTGGGGACAGCTTATTTTTATTCCTTCAGATGCTGTGTTCACTCTGCTTCTTCTTTCAGTTATTTTAAAGAGTTTTGATGCAAATAGGTTGCCTTAGGAGACAGGCTTCCTGAATATTTTTTTACTGCTATTTATAAAAAATATCTTTCCTCATACATTCATATCTCTGTATAATTAACGCTGTGTACTTCTGCTGGCTTGCAAGCACTAGTGAAAAACAAGGACCCACATTGCACCAGGGGCTGTACAAATATAAAACGAAATGACAGACTTCGCCTCACAGATTTTACAGTCTAAGTAACAGGAAAATTCATACATATCAGCTTTCTGCCATGGAAACTGCAGCACCTCACAGGAAGGTAAAACTTGTTATCCCTATTTTGAAGGGAATGAAACACAGGTAGAAATGCAATGATTTGGAGCAATTTCGTACAGCAACTGAGCAGTAAAATGGGGACTAGAAGCCAGAGCTGACTACATTTATATGCAATTCCTGGATCCTTTTGAGCTCATAAAATGTGTCGGGTCTGAGGCTTACTTTTTGTTTCATGGTGCTACTCTCTAGTCTTTGCAGTCAATGATGCGGTCAATGGCCTGCATTTTTCTTCTGTGCTGTTTGGAAAATCTTGAAGAAATGTACTGGTATTTCCTCTTTGAAAATAGTCTACCAGGATTGCTGAAACTCTTCGCATTATATATTAAACCGGAGCAAATGCCATGTTCATGAGCATTGGCAAAGGCTGTGGAGCACCGGGCAGACCCTAGGCACTTCCATCTACCAGCAGGACCTGGGTGTTTTTTTGGGCCACGATGACACTGTGTGGATGTCTTTTGCCCCATGTTCAGTTCCAAAGGGCTTTGGGAAGGGATGGGGAAGGGTTTTTGCTGCGTTTTGTGCTCAGAGTTGTGTTTCAGGAGGGGCAGGTGGGGGATGGCTGGAGGCAGTTGGGGCAGGAAGCCACAAGGCTTCCAGCAGCGGGATCAGCCCGAAGAGCAGCCCATGGCTCTTCCTCCTTCAGGTGGCTCCGCTGGGACCAGCGGAGTCTCCTCGCATGAGGGCAGCAGCCTCGCTCCCCGCGGGACCGTTTCGAGGCCCCAGCAGGGCCCAGCGCAGACTCCTGCGCTGACCACCAGGTTAACCCGCCGTTTGTGCGAGCCCCTCGCCCGGGCCGCCGTGGGGAGGCCCGCGGGGCCTGTCACGAGGCCGGGCGCGGGGCGGGCAGGAGGGAAGGCGGGAGGGACGCAGGGAGCGCGGGCGCCGCCCGG
>VWPW01031652.1:0-16825 GCA_013389825.1 Crypturellus undulatus | reverse complement strand
CCTCTCACTTGACGAGAATCTGCAACAGCAGCTGCATTGTCACCTCCTGATCCATAGTTGGGCGGTCTTCGCGAGGGGACGATTCCCCCTAGGAAACCCTTGGACCCGCAGCCTGCCACCCGGTCTTCCCAGCGCGAGTGCCTCCCGCTGTAAAACCCAGCGCGAATTCCTCAACCTGTAAACCCAGGCCAAGTGCCTGCCTCCCGCCGTAAAACCCAGTGCGAGTAGCTCACGCTGTAAAACCCCTGGACCACGCGGCCTGACGCCCGGTCCTCCCAGCATGAGCACCTCACACTGTGAAACTCCCGACTCCCGGTCCTCCCTCCACTCGACCCAGGACCTTCCGCCTCAGCAAGATTATATCCGACGGGTCCCTTCGCCGGAGCTTTGGGTCCCTGTTTGGGAGCCAGATGTTGGAAACTTCTTGCTGGCCCAAGGAATCGGGAGAGGATCAAAGACACAGACTCCACGTGAATTAGATCCTGATCCAATTATTTAGCCCAAATAGCATGCTTATATATGCAAGCAGAAGCAAGCTCTTTAGCCACATGTACACATACACTACGATTGGTTACATGCTACTGTCCACGCATCTTCTACTGCACTTGGTTGGTTCTGGATAACGGGCATGCATTCACACCATTGGTCTGTGCACAAGTCCTTCTTTCTCACTGACAAGCTTAATTACAGCTCCGTCTCGCCCAACTTTCTCATGCTTGCAGTTCAGGGACTTTCCAGGATCACATTCCTTCAGATCAGGGAGTATCCACTATCTTCTTTAGCTCAGCTCTTTGTAGTCGCTTCCCATGGGAAGGCCTCTGTCCCTTAGATATGTTCCCACACTATTGCAATGGCATGTAGAGAAGAAAGCACACTTAGAAGATGTAATCTTGATAGTGGCTATCAGCTTCTCAGTATAACTATTTCCTGAATCAAAGAGATTTTCCTTTCAATTTAAAGCAGGAAGTTTAAAAAAACAAAAACAAACAAACAAAAAAACCACTTTGGTGAAAAAGCTTCTACATCACCAAATACATCGGTACAGTTAAAAACAAGTCTTAAGCAGAAACTGCTTGGATGAAGATTGTTCAGTCTTCCTGCCAGTGACAACTCCAGTCAATTTAGATGTGCCTAAACTGTAATTCTAAGGAATGTGAATGCCACAGACTAATATTACAGTACAGTCCTTTGTGCTGCAGGCTGCTCTTTTTTTTGCAAGGCAAAGACTCAGTACTGGGAGCTAAGGTAAGGTGCCTGCTTTCAGCACTTCTGTTGCCACTGTGGACTTTTGAAAGGTTTAAGAGAACCTGACATTTTGTTAAAGACATGAGAGCCATGCAGTATGACAGGTTTTGTTTTGTTTTTCTCCAAACAAAGGCACCACAATCTCATTTTTATGTTTTTATTTCCCCTAATGGACAAAATTGAACTGAATGACCTATGTTCAACCATGAAACTCCATTTACATGCTGGCATGTCCTAATAATTCATTCAGGACAATCTAGGCATGAGTCCCTTTCCCTGGTTTCATCGAGTACGTGCAAGACACAATATAATAGTTAGCTGGTAAAGAATACTTTTTTTTATAAAAGTAGCATACAAAGATTCCTCCATACTCATCCGTGACCTTTTCTCCATTTTGAATTTACCAGACTTTCCATTAATCACTTTGATTTGCTGCTTTCAGTCAGATTCTACAGTGTTTCAAGAAACATACTTACCAGTTGAAGGTATTATATGTAACTATAGACACTGTAGTCTATGCAGCTGCACATTATCCCCTAGTGGTTGTACACAGTTGGAAAATAAAATGCAACTCTAGAGCTTCACATGCAAAAAGAAAACAGCTACTCAGTGCAGTTCTCCAAATGTGTCAAAAAGATCAACAAAACAGTTTTACTAATCCTAAATTCTGCCTCCACAGTAACATAGCAGAATTTCACATATGATCAAATTGAGACGCCCAGAAAAATGACAGTGGCTGAAGGACCCTTATGAGGCCTCTACATCTTCTATGCAAGAGCAGCACGGACCAGAATCATAAGCCATAACAATCATTCCTCAGTGTTTCTTCATGGGTGGACAAAACGTGCTAAAAAAAGAATCCCATAGAAGATACACTAACCTGCATATTTCACTTCTATATCTGCCAGAGCCTATACAGTATTTTCACAAATTATGTCCTCAGTAGTAAGCATCCCAACACTGTCATATACATGCATTGTCTTCCTAATCAGTTCTTCCATTGTTGTTCTGATTTGCTCTGGTGACAGGTCCCATCTCAAGAGGTTTTGGCATGATGCAATATAAGAGGAGGCTTGGAGCTGGCTAGTAATTTTGGCTCCTACCGTCATCTTCAATATGACTCGTGGCCCAATAGCCCCAAAAGTTAAAAAAAATGTTTTTTTGCATATTGAGATTCTAGTCCAAAGGTAGTTCATTATAAATTAAAATCAGGCAACAGAATAATTAAAGCATGTTTTCAGAAGCAAGATAAAAGTCCTCCTTAAAGTCACCTCCATATATTTGTTGCTTCCTTTTTCCCCTCCATAACCCCTTCTCCCTTCCATGTTAATCCATTTTCAGCATCAAAAGAATATCCAGAATAATGTAGACTAGCATGTACATTCACCCCCAGCAGCATCAGAAGAACATAGAATCATAGAATGCCTAAGGTTGGAAGGGACCTCTAGAGGTCATCTAGTCCAACCCCCCTGCACACGCAGGGTCACCTAGAGCACGTGGCACAGGGCTGCATCCAAGCAGGTCTTGAAGATCTCCAGAGAAGGAGACTCCATCACCTCTCTGGGCAGCCTGTGCCAGTACTCTGTCACCCTCACTGTCAGGATGGGGCTGGCCTCTTTTCAGTGGTGGCCACTGATAGAACTAGAGGCAATGGCCACAAACTGAAGCATCAAAAGTTCCACAGAAACTTAAGGAAAAATTTCTTGTCAGTGAGGATGACAGAGCATTGGCACAGGCTGCTCAGAGAGGTGGTGGAGTCTCCTGCAAAATCAGTCTGGTATGTGCATAAACGCTCAGATAGGTTTTGGCATACACTGCAGGGAGCATATATAAAAGGAGAAGCAATTTTGGCCTAAAGGAAAAACAAGGCAAGAGGAAAATGCCAATAGTCTAGAAAGGCTTGCATGCAGAGCTTTTGTTTACAGGCAAGAGTTTTTGTAAGACTCCTTCTGTACGAGACATTTTCTAGAATTAGCCTTGCCAAGATTGCTTTTATGCAAGTCATAACTGAGACACAACATTCCTATTTACATTTAATTATGAAGATTTTTTTTTTCCTTGTTACCACAGCTTCATCAAATGTTCCTATACCCATCTAGACAATGTGTTTACTTTTCCCTTCTGCAGGCATACAGAAACACTAATGACCAGCATATTGACAATTTGCTAACTTTGAAAATGAAGCCTGAATAAAGAAAATTCCTTCCATTCCTATTCCACCTCTCTCTGATAGCAATGGAGATCAGACACTAATGTTACCAGTAGCTTCTCCACTGGAACTTTGAATCTCATTTAGGAGTTTACGACAAATTAAGCTGTTTTCATCAAAGCAAAAGGAGATATATATATATATATATATATATATATATATATAAAATATATATAAAAAGTACAAGCATTCAGAGAACACCTTCATTTCCCAAACACCACTGATTACTACCCTGCAACTTCATTACAGGACAGCACTTAATGAAGTCATGAGCTGCTTCCCTCTGGGCTATGCTATGTCTAGTCTTCTGTTAACACAGTCCTGGTGCAACCTGAAGCTCAGCCTCCTCAAGACTACATTCAAGGCCTCAGATAATATCAGGAAGAGGGCCAAATTGTGCAAAATTAAGGTGAAAATATAAGATTCCTCTCTGTGTCAAGGTTTCACATATAAGTGAAGCAGAAGCACAAGAAAGCAAGGACGTGAAACAGCTATGCTACAGTGCAGAATATGAGCAGTTGCTCTTTCTAAAAGGCAACTTCCCAGTCTCCATAATTCATTATCTTCACCTGGTTAGCGCTACATGCTTTAGAAACGCAGGTGCAGAGCAAAGCTTGGTCACTGACCAGCAAACTATTATCAGAAACACTGAAATAGTCACAGCACCTACTCTTTATATTAACCTGTCAAACAAGTCTAAAAAATAATTACAATTGGATTGATTTCAAAAGCTTGAATGCAGGGTCCAGACGGCTCTAGAGCACTGCTTTTAAGTAAAAAGATTGGGCCACCTGATTTTATTAACATGTTGGCTAGTTGCATTGAGGAACATACAAACAAACTGTAATGCTTCATAAACTACCACCATACATGCAAGTGGTTGTCTATATCCGTTAAAGACAAAAAACGGATATAGAACAGTTACTGCCTCTTTGTGAAATGCTGATAGCCTGTCTCCTCCCTCCTGAGGCAAAGGATCAGTCATTTATATAGATTAATACGGGTTGTACCAGCTGAGAAAGACATGGTACTCTTTGTAACCTACCAAATCTCAGCACAATTCAAATTGCTCTCAAAAATCCCAGGGTAACACTTCAAGTAAAACAATCACCATATGTAACCACGTAGAGATGCATTATGTTGCTACCAGTCAACGAGATTTATATTTTGTGCCAACGTAACCCTAAGCAGATCAATGAAAAACTACAAGCAAAGAAAAATATATGCAGAAGTGGAGTCCTGACCATTTCCCTCTTGGTTTAATATTTCATATTCTTGATCTACATAAAATTGTAAACAAATAAATTATCAAAACTTCAAGTATCATACTATACTAAAACTAGTAATACTATGTTAATATTGCTCTCTGCCATATGCTTTAATAATATATAGCAAAGCAGGTATCTGCTCATGCTTCATCCTCTAATATGGTCTTCCCAGTTGCCCCTTCCAGGGTCTGTTTCTGGGAGGTTCTTCAAAGTGACAGTAGTTCTACTCACCTTGCATTTTTCCTGTGAACGTTCAATTGGTCTCTGCTAAGGATCCACTCCCATTTTCTTTTCTTTACGAGTCCTATGGAGTCTAATAACATCAATGGAACGACGGGGCAGAGATGGACATGTTATGCACTGTGCCTGTGCCATCTAGCAGCGAGATGTCGGGAAGGAAGAACCCAGGAGCTTCTGTTTGGGCTGTCGAGCAGCTTTTGTTTCCAAAGAAACAAATTATGGCACTAAGTTACCAACTCCAAAAGCAGTAATAATGAGGATTTCTACCAAAAGCAGTGTAAGTTGAATAATAACTGAGAAGTAGCTGCTGAGCTTTTACAAAAGGATTTTTAAGTAGAATACAAAGCTTCTAAGTTACAGATTGCACTCGGATATATGAGAGTGCTATTTTTGCCAGACAATTTATTTTGCCAACAAATCTCTAATTTGATTACTTGTTGCTTCTGGAAAATATAAATTTAAATTTGACTTTAGAAAGGAGAAGGACCTTTGTAATACTTTACTAGAGCACTACAGGGTATTGCGAATGAGCAAAGCAATTAAGTTTACTAGCAGATTTTTAACTCAGGCATTAAGGTTTTTTTAAACATCTACATAAGTCTGATTTTGTTTCGAAAGACTGTTCCATGTCAGGAACGTGCTCAACAATTCTTTTTAATAGGCCACTATGAAAATAAAGCTAAAGCCCCACAACGTATGAAGCAAAACCAGCAAAGGGCAATAGTAGCTTTAGAAAATGCAAACAAACAAATCTACAAGCATGTTCACAATATGCTCCTACTACTGCTATTTACTTCATAACCAAGTCAAGACTCAAGTCTGGTATCTCATTCAATGCTGATTACCTATTAATAACCATAATTTCATCCAAGATGCTTTAATGGTTCTATTAGTTTTCAAATTAATCTTCACCCAAACAGCATCACTTACAATGGCAAATAAGATTTTACAGAGTAATTTAGGTGTTATTTACATATGAATTTGTGGGGAAAAAATACACAGTCAGGTTTATTGTACTTGCTCATAAATCTGACAGCTCCATATAGCCATGCAAAAATCAAAGTATATTGGATTAGACAGAAATGCTAGAAAACTCTATTCCCTGCTGACACAAAAAGCCTGGGACAACAGCTTGAGGGGTCTCAGAACCTGGTCTCAGATGTTTCAGCACTGAACATTTATTCTTCCAAGTTTTATGCATATTGTGTTTTGTTTAAACTCAATCTTATGCTTTTTGTGCATTTCCAGAAGTCAAAAAGATGACTGTTATTTTGGAAAATATATCAAAATGTAAAAGTTTCTTTCAAACACAAACCACCAAAATACTTCAGCATCTTCTTACATTTAAATAGTCTGAAGGCAAATAGATTCAAAGACATTTCTTTAGCTGTACCTTATATAAATGTTGCAGGGTACTCCTAATGATATATAAATAAGAATAGATTGGAAAACCCTTCTGAACACAAACAATTTATTTTTCAAATAGCAATTTACTTTATGGAGCTTTGCAAAAGTTGTTAACTTTCAGAGCATGAACAAGACAACAACCCTTTCAATCTTTTTATGCTTTGAAATAGCAGTTATTAAAGATTTGCAAGTCTTGGGGGCTTTAGAAACTTTTTTTCCCTGAAGCTGCATTTGAGGAAATAAATATAGCATCTTTTATCACTAAATCAATAATTTTGTCAGTTCCCTGCATCTCAGTTCACTGCAAACCCTACATTGATTGGATTTTCTATAATAGACACAGTTTTAGTTGTTATAATCAGTTTGAGTGAGTCAGAAAAGCTGTAGGTTATAGCATTTAGAAATCTTTATTGATAAATTTAATCCCAGCAGAACTACTTTTATGATCTTATCTGGCAACAAATGTTTACTGATTTCTCTAACAGAATTAACAGCAACAACAGCAAAGTAACTGATTTTAGGTGGGAACCTGTACATATGTGCGACATATATGGCACAAATCTCTAGGCAGTCTTCCACTGTAGTTAAATTCTCTCTTTTTTCTTCACCCATAGTCTTTAAACAAAAGGAATTTGGAAACTGGTCTGACCGACTTTTGTAGGAGGCATCAATTTCCACAGCAGCCTAGGCTGACTGTTGGCAGGACTCACAGCACTGCTTCTGCAATGTCTGACACCCTCCATCCCCACTCCTGAAACCATGGTGCCCATGGCTCTAACACGAGAGACTATGCAACTGGGCTTCGAACCCCACCTTGTGAACAAGGGGGAAAAATATTGCTTTTAAGGCCTTTTAAGGCCCTACAGCTCTCAGGTGTTGCTGCAAATAAGCATCTATGAATATCATGGCAGCAACATAAACAAGAGGTAAAGTGCTTATGCCCCATGCACTGTCACCACTAAGATATCCCAGTACTTGAATGCAATCAGCTAATGCACAAATGTCGGCTGACTCTGGGTAAGAAGAAAAGTGATGCTGCTGGACAGAGAAAACTATGGAGGAAAGTCTGCAAACACTGAGAATTTTTCTGATTTACAGCCACAGTGAATCAATTCAGCCTGTAAGATGGGAATGCCCTTTGACTTCCTATTGATGCTAAGTCTCATACAGTTGAAATGAAGAGTGACACTTTTTGCCAGCACTAGTTGGTTGGAAAACTCTGCCTTCACAGCACACAGTGACCTCATCTCTCACTTGCACCTTTTTAAGGCACTGTTCTCCTCTGGGAAGACAGTGAATTACACTGGGCCACAATCATTTCAATGCTTGCAAATTCCTACCAGCACTTAATACTACTGTACATCTGCTCAGCAATACAAATCACTGAAGCCTGTTTTTTGCTTCCGTTTGCTTTGCAATTTAACAACAACATTAAATGTTTCCCAGGTTAGTTTCAGGCCATCTAGAAAATTATTTCAATATGAAAACTACGGGCACTGAAATTGTTTCAGTGTCTACTTTTAGTCAGATTCTTTTCCATTATTGAGAATATCCTTAAAAATAAAGTCTATTATTATTAGACTGCTAATTTAATTAATATACATTTTAGCTTACTTCCCCCCTCATGTACTTAATTGAAATATTTTTAAATCTTTGAATATTTCTGATTCTAATAGGAAGGGTATTTAACTGGAAATCACCTCTTTCCCCAAATCTGCCTATTTTAACCAAAACACATGACCCTAAATGTTTTATTCAGTGTAAGACAAGCTGCTTGAAACATGCTCAAAACTATCATTTTTAAGTGACAGTTTGAAAACTGCCTCACTTTAAGATGCCATGGAGAGAAAGAGAATGTATCAGCATTTCCATGTTCACCTGTTTAACTCCTGGAAGTGACTAGGTCATTATTTGGCATTAGAAATAACCTTTGTTGTGTTTGTGTGTGTGTATGTGTGTGTGTGTGTGTGTGTGTAACAATTATCTGGGTACATTCAAATGAAGACTGCTAAAAGAATTACAAATTAACAAACTGCAGCAATCATTCCCAAATGCATTCACAACAAAGGAGCAGTGAAGAAAAACTAAAATCTGTACTTAATAAAAGCACTGAGCAACAGAAAGCTAGTGACTATATTTCCATGGTCTCCGCATCCTTCAGATGCTTGTTTTCCTTGGACCCTAGGACAGCCAATGGAGGAAACGCCTTGCTTGCCACTTTCCCCAGAATGGGGACCCGTTTTCCCCCCACACCGTGGCCTTGCAAGCCGGCTCACAGCGAGCATCTGTGATGGAGTGAACCACCCCACTCTTCACATCGTTTTGTAGGCCCCTTCACAGCCAGCACCCACCACAGAAATAATCACCTCGCTCTTAAGGTCCCCCAAGTCCCTCACGAGCAGCTCCACACTCACCTCACCCCACACATAGTGTCAAAGCACGTTTCTCTGCGTGACGCTACTGAGGATGAGTTCCACTTCACTTCACGTGTGCCGTGCCCGAGAGCCGCACACTATTTATATATATATATATATATACACACACCTAATATAAACACACATATGTACATTATACGTGTATATATATATACATACACAAAGCCCTAGCCTCACTCTATTGTTTCTCCAGCGGTTTTGTTTCCTGACAGAGCGGAAGGGGCGCCGGGGCTGCTCGCGCTGCCGTGCTCTGCCCGCCAGGCCGCAAGCCAAGCCCATTTCCGCGGAGCTGCACAGCACCTACCTGCGAACCATGCACAGCACCAGCATAGGGAGGGCAGTAAAACCGAGGCCGCTGCCGCCGTACCCGCAGCACCTCCCCTTCCGCCGCCACCTCACGCCCTTCCTGCTTCGCCCGCCCCCTCCTCTCTGGCAGCTGGCGCGGACGTGGACGGCACTGCCCGCAGGGCTCGTCCCTTTTGCACGGTAAGGGAAGGATCCATAGGAATGGGGGCGGCGATGGAGGGAGGAAGTCCTTGAAGGGCCTTGGCACATCAGTGGGTGGGCCGGGGCGGCAGCGCCGCTTGCGCCGCCCGCGCCGCCCATCGCTGCGGCCGCCGTTACTCGGTGTGGGGGGGAACGGAACTGGGGAGACCCGTACGCGTTACCTCCCTCCTCCTCCAACTGGATTCCAGGCGCGCTGCTAGAAAATAAAATAAAAATAAGTAAGTCGAAGCGGTTGGAGGAAAAATAGAAATGAAAGTTGGGGACTAAACATTTTCCCCAAAGATATGTAACTGCCAGCTGATGCTGAATGCAAATCAGAGCGAGCTGGGAGCGTGTCACTGGTGACAAGCTTGCGCCGAGGTTGCAAAGCTCCAGTTGTGTCAGGAGCAAGCGTGGGCCCTTCAGCACCTCCAGGCCCAAAGTCAGGGCAGCTTCTGCTACAACATATTCTGTCAGGTTGGCAGCTTTTCAACTGATTTTGATATGAACAGGTGCTCCTCCTTCCGAGTGCACTTGCCTTAGGAATAAAAGCGAAGCCGTATCTTTCGGGAAAATGAATGGCTTAAATAGTTCTTGGTGAATTCCCACCAAAAATCTGAGCAAATCTGCCCTCTTTTGCTGTATTTAAAGTAGGAGATCCAAAGGTTTCCTACTACCCATCAAATGTAATGGCTAGTCTGAAGCGTTGCTTTACTGGGCTTTCTAGTGAAGGGCATTTTAGTGCCTTGTGGGCACTTTTAAGTGAGGTCAGTGGGAGGCTGGAATACGCTAGAAATTCAGGACTGGGCCCAAAGCACATGTTCTGTCATGTTCTAAAGCATTCTTCTTCTCCTTCTTCAATAGTTTTTATACTTTTTGATACAGAGGCGAAATTCATCAGTTTCATAATGTCATCTGTCAAACATTTGGTTTATGCAGTCATCCATTTCTTGAGAGAGCAGAGTCAGATGGATACTTTCACTCCGGATGAACAGGAAAGCTTGGAAGGTAGGTGTAGGCATAGACATGTAGGCACTGTACATATGGACATTAAAATCCGTGGTGCATGTTCTGAAAGAAACTGGAATATTATCTATGAATATGATCAAGATATTTCTATTTCTGAGATCATATATAAAGTCTAAAACTTCTCTCTCTCAAAAACATTAGACAGATGTAAAATTTATACAACCTTATTTCTGAGCAACGGATATTTTGTGTCACATTAAGGTAGGGAATGACAAAATATAAAATGAAAATGATTCAGATCTCTCCCTCAATTTTTTGCCAGATGATTCTTGTTTCATTTTACTTTTATGCTTGGTTTTCTTTCTGTGTTTTTGTGTTTTGGCATCTGTGAACAAAACACAGAAGACCATTCCTGTCAAAAGCAATGTTGGCCAGGAAAAGGAGGAAGCAATAAAAAATGAGCAACCATATATTGTTTTTGGAATATGGGAAAATCTCCTGTTTCATACTTAACAAGAATTCAATATAGTTCATGAGGGGAAGCTAAGAGACTTTTAGAATAAGAAAAATAAATAAATACCTAGCAGCACTTTTTCACATGAGTAGTGATTCTAAAGGGCCAAAATAGTGAATATTTTCAGCATGGTATAATAGAGGATATAGCCACAGAAGGAGAAACTTCTGTGTCTGTTCTTCTGCCAACAGAATAGGTGAAGACATGCTTTCATTAACTTCGGTAATTTTGTAGTGCCAGTTTTTCCTTCAATTGCTGTCGTTCCTTTTCTCTGATTCCGGGAGATTTCTTGTAGAATGTAGAATTAAGCAAAAGAAGAAAAAAAAAAGATTCTTAATTTCAAAATTGGCTTTATATCAAATGTTTGAAAGACCTGTGCACTGTTTCAAGCAAGCAGCCTTTGGTTGTTTGACCTCAGAGGAGGAGGGATTGGAAGTTAAAGGAAGCCTAGGACCAGTAGTGCAATAAACAGTATCCAGGCAGATGGCCACTAAGTTATGTGAAATTTGAGGAATGGGGTGTGGACCTTCCAGAAGCAAAGCAGCAAATCCTGCTGCTCTGAAGTATACACATTAAAAGATAAACCCAAAATCTCCTTCTTTCCAGTGTCTTTTGGTTTTACAGTGCAGTTGTTCACTAATGTAAGCAAGAAAGAAGCATGTGTGGGACGCTGTTCAAAGGAAATTGCACAGATTTAGTTTTACATCACAATGTGGAATATTTGTACATATGAAAAGTAATAGTTAATTATGAATTTAACCTATATCAGTATTTGATGAGGTTTCTGCTCACATGATGAAAGATAGCAGTGTTTTTACAAATCAAATGAAAGATGAAGTATATTCCTTTTGTTTTTATAAAACTGATAAACATTGATGGGTTGTGGTGTTAGCTGATTACTTGTCTTGGAGCAGCTTTAGCTAATGATTGTACAAAAGAATCTACAATTTAAAGACCAAATCAACAATTTTCTGACCAGAAAGTGTGCTTAAATAGTGATGTAAAAATTAGCATTTTAATACAAATATGAATTCCTAATTTTAGAGCTTCATCCTGCCAAAAACTTGGTACCATATGCTCCATGTTAGAGGATCAGAAGCAAGCATTTGAAATAATTGACTCATTTTAGCTGTGCAAAATCTTTACTGCATATGGAATAACCATAGCCCAAATCCCACTCATTGAAGTGGTCAGTGCCAGATGGAGATATATAGGATAAAAAAAAAAAAGACTGATGTTGTGATCATCTTGTTTTTTGTGAAAGGATAAAACACTGTATGATTAAATATCTATGCCAAGAGGTAATGTAAATTGATACCATTACCTAAGAAACAACAAAAGGAAAAAAAACCTAGAACATTACAAATTGAGTCTTTATCAAAATTGAGGTCTGTCATGCATTTGAACCTTATTTATATTGATAACCTGCATTTTTGATGTATAAGATTGTCTCAGTGATGGGTTAAATTTCTTCTAGGAATGTTGTTGTGCTTACATGCTGAGCAAAAATACATTAATTTGAGAAAACAGAGTAACCACAAGGCAGGCTGGAGAGGTAATATATTCCCCTACAGTCTAGACTCTAGGATAAGGCGTATAGATCTCTGGTAGTTCATTTTCAACCCTGTGGTAAAAATTAGCATGTTTACTTTCATGCTAATTTTATTTTCATGCCTTTAATTTCAGGCAGTCTATTTAAATGGCAGATGTTTCCCTTCCTTTTTTACAGCTTTTATATATTTTTTATGTGTATGGCACCTATTGCTTTGGGATCAAAGCAGAAATTCCTCACAAACTGTGCAGGAGTGTGATTCTTTCTATGTACTGATTTGAATTTCCCTAAGGCAGTATTTCCAGAACGATGGGATGTACCTTTCAGACCAGGGATGCAGGTAATTCTTGCATTGGGGAAACTTTATGTGTAAGATGAAGCAAGATGACATGGCTAACAGTGCTGTACTTTGGTGATGAGGTGGTGAGGGACTGGCTTTTCACACAAAGACAAATCTTCACTAACTTTCCTGGGGGCGTGGTTTTACTGCAATACATGAAAACAGGGTAGTTACAGATCTTTTTTAACAATCTGAAACATAGGATTTAAAAAAGCTTAAGCTTTGGCCATGTTTTTGTTTTTATTTTTTACGTGCATGTTAACCAGTGATTGCTGTGCTATAATAGTTCCAACCTACTGATTTACCCCATAAGGGCTCTAAGTTTTGTTATACCTGTGATGGACTATAAGGAGTCAGTGTTCTATTTTTCAATTAAAGGAGAAAAGTAGGAGTTCACTTTAACAACTAATTATTTTCATGGAAATGTCTACCAGTAGTAATGATATATTCAGGATTACTTTGTTTAAGTAAAATTTAATCAGTATTGTACTTTGCAAAAATCTCCTTAATGATAAAGAGTTGGTGCCACAGACTTAATGCCTTGAGAAAGAAAAAGGATGAGGATGTGTTTTAAATGTATACAAAATTTAAAATGAGGTGAGGCATTCAGGAAAACAAATACCTCTAGGTGAAAATAAGTTTGAGGGAATGATTGGTCAGTATATGAAAGGCACTGCCTTCTTCTTAAGTCTTAGAAGGAAAAACTAGGTATCTAATTCCACTGACTTTGACAGGCTTTATAAGAAGTACTATTAATGTATATCTCATAATTCAGAATAATCAATGCTTACTTTACTATAATTGCTAGATGACAAGTTGACCATGAGGCAGCAGTGTGCCCTCGTGGCCAAGAAGGCCAATGGGGTCCTGGGGTGCATTAAGAGGAGCGTCTCCAGCAGGTCGAGGGAGGTGATCTTACCCCTCTACTCAGCCCTGGTGAGGCCACATCTGGAGTATTGTGTCCAGTTCTGGGCCCCACAGTACAAGAGGGATGTGGAGCTGCTGGAGAGAGTCCAGCGCAGGGCGACTAGGATGATCAGGGGCCTGGAACATCTGCCCTATGAGGAGAGGCTGAGGGAGCTGGGCTTGTTCAGCCTGGAGAAGAGAAGGCTGAGAGGGGACCTCAAGGGAGGCAGTGAGGAGGATCGGGCTGGCCTCCTTTCAATGGTGGCCACCGACAGGACTAGAGGCAATGGCCAGAAACTAAAGCATCAAAAGTTCCACAGGAACTTAAGGAAAAATTTTTTGACAGTGAGGGTGACAGAGCACTGGAACAGGCTGCCCAGAGAGGTGGTGGAGTCTCCTTCTCTGGAGATCTTCCAAACCCGCCTGGATGCAGCCCTGTGCCTCGTGCTCTAGGTGACCCTGTGTGTGCAGGGGGGTTGGACTAGATGATCTCTAGAGGTCCCTTCCAACCGTAACCGTTCTGGGATTCTATGATTCTGTGGGTATTTGCTTGTTTAAGATTTGTTCATTCTTTAAGGTTACTCAACAGGCCTCACTCATTTAACACTGTTAATTCTTTAAGATGTTGTGTAGGAGTTTCTCAAACTGTTAGTATAGAATATTTTGACTACAAGATTAGCAACACCCTGAAGAACCTCGGAGCAACGTATAGCAACAACACTAAATAGACGAGCACGTGTCGTCCAATCACGAGGCGACAGCTGGACAACCGGGCCAATCACCTAAGGACCACTCCAGAGTATAGAAAGTCCGCGAGCTGTTTGGGAGGGGTCCTTGGCAAGATTCCCTGTTACGGGTGAGCCGGGGACCCCAGCTAGCTGGTAATAAAGGGTATCCTGCTTACCTGAGCCTCTCCGTGTTTCTCCCGCCTGCGGCTTGAAGTTCGGACCTAACAATTCTAATTAAGTTTTCCTATATATCAGTTTAGAGCCAAGAGACAAAAGAATTTAACCCAGGTCCATCAGTGTTCTTACTGAGTAATTTAGAGCCTGGCAAAATGATAAATTTTTAAAACATATAGATCACAGGAGTGAGTTATATGTAGACATAAATTTTGTTTCATACTTGTTTTTTCTACATCCCTTCTATTGTATACAATCAAAGATTTAAAAAAAAATCTTCCAGGTTTTGTTGTTTATTTTGAAAGTTTTTTGCCTTTCCAAAGAGCACCTGATATTTGACTTTTTGTTAACTCTCATTAATCTTATGTTTCTAATTTTGGGTCAGCATTCAGTTTTATTATATGCAAATAAACATTCAAATTATATGTAATTCAAGCTAGATTTCAACATTTAGTTTTTAATGATACCTAATTTGAATTGAGGCTTCCTACACCTGGTTATCTCTAGTTCTGATTAAAAAGTTCAATCTGTGAAGTAAAATGTGTCACAAGATTGATGTTTCTGAATGCAAACTGGACTTTCTAAAGTCTTCTCTGTTACTTCTCAGTTTTCAGTTTAGGTGATGTTATAAACGGATACGGACAAATCATCTGAGCCAATCGATTTGTCAATATGCTTTTATTGTAAATAGCAATGTAAATAGCAAGCAAGCAGTGCTGGGTGGCCAGGAGCAGCACTGGGCGGCCAGGGAGTCTCCGTTCCACCAATGGCGCGCAATTTGTAATTCGCGAGAGCGCTTTTTATTCCCCCCTAGTTCCTCATTTCGTTGTCTTGCTGAGTCATTTGCCAGCCTCCTTTCTGCGCATGTCCTTCCTTGTTGCTAGGGGGTCTTCCAAGCCCTTTGGTGGTCTTCTTGGGGTCTTCCAGGCCCTCTGGTGGTCTTTTTGGTTGAAGGCTCCTCCTCTTCCTTGGTAAACTTTTCACCTTTCTGCTAGCGAGCATGCACCCTTCAAACTTCTTTTTTTTGACCGTTTTGCAACCGGTTTGTGGTAGAGCTTGTGGTTTCTGCTACCACCTCGACAGCCATCTTTGGCAAAATAACTATCGAAATAGCAGCAGAGAGCACCAGCTCATCACAAGCTCCCTGTCCTCCTGTCCTTTTTATTCAAGGCTCATATTCTTGCTTACATTAGCAGTTATTTTGCACATTTTTGTTTACCACACTATTTTAGCGACTAATTTTGCAACATTCTGTCCCTCTCTGTTCACGGATTACATCCTTGCTCACCACAGGTGATACACCTTAAAAATGCTTCTAGATTCTCCAATTATAGCAGAATTTTTCCTATAATCTCAAGATATTAAAATTAACAATATATATTTATATATAAAAATATAATAGATACACTCACATATTTTTACATAAGAGTTGACAAATGGCGATTAAAACTTCTTGGGCACGTTTTTCAGCATTGCTCATTTAAGAAAAGTAGTGAATGATCAAGAGAGGGCCACTTAATCCTTTAACAACAGAACATGCAAGAGGATATAAATATATTTTTGTACTATAGAGGCTTGTGATTGAATCATTTTGCTAATAAAAATGGTTTCAAATTAATATATTTTACTTCAAAAAAGAGAAAAATAGTAAATATTTGCGTGTAATTTGCACTTATTTTCTTTTTCCCCCTTTCCCCCCCACTTGCAAGTTGCAATCCAATGCCTGGAGACTGTTTTTAAGATTAGCCTGGAAGATGCTCATCTTGAACCTCCACAGCATTTGGTAGAGATGTTCACAAACTTTTTTCACAAGGTAAGCATTGAATTTAGATTCTAGACTTACTCTGCCAGTATATGATAAGATTTCATAATGTATTCACAACCTTAAAGTGCTATGTAGGTCAAAACAGTGCAAAAACTTTAGGAAAACATGAAAAAAAAAAAAAAAGTGAAATTACCATAGAAGCCAGCAGAATGAGAATCTTTTGGGATGGTGGGAGCAATTAATTTCAGTCAGGCAAGGACAATTCCATATAGAATATTGCTAAACAGTGGATGTCTCATTCTCACTTGAAGAATTTTATCCCTCAGTTACAGTTGAACATTTTGTCATTCCCAAGATAATTGGGACAATTCTGGAAAGTGCTTGAGGTCATTCACAGTTTTATGATGCTCATGATTCCCATGTGGAAATAATTGAGTCATTTCATTTTTTAAAAGGGACTATGAACACTAAACTTAAAATGTAATTTTTTAGTCTGCATTTTAAAAATTCACATTATATAGGAGTGCCCAGTACAGGAAGCACAGGAACCACCAAGTGGCAAAGAAAAGAGCAAGAAGTAAGAAAAC
>VWPW01031648.1:0-14960 GCA_013389825.1 Crypturellus undulatus | reverse complement strand
GCACCACCAGCAAGTCCCCAAACCCAGAGGTCAGGGGGTAGGTGGTGCCGGTGCTGGAGATGAGCGGCTGCACGGACGGAAAGTCACGGCACAGGGTTGACATGGGCTGCAGCATCCCCACCCGCGCAGGGGTGGAAATTCCCAGTTTCAGGTTTCCAATTCCAGGTTTCCTGGAAATGGGATCAGACCCCGGAAACCCCATGGGACCATCTCCGCATTGTAGGGAATGCCCTGAGTCCCGCAGGCATCAAGTTGGGCAGAAAAATGTTGTAACTGATCTACAGGTAAGAGAAAACTCCGTGGCAATGCCAGGAATGGGAACCTGGGCCTGTGATGCCCAGATGCATCCTATAACCATGAAACTCAGTTTTCTTTTCTGAAAGGAGAAATCAAATCAGCATGACAACTTGCTTCCTGCCTTCTGCTCAACCAAAATCACCCAAACCTTGAAGCCAGGATGTAAGAACTGCAAAATTAATATCCTTTTTCAATAGCATCCTATTGATTACCAGGGAGAGGGAGAAATGGTGAGGAAGCTTGCAAAGCCGGTGGAGCAGCTGGATTAGGAGAGATGGAAGGAGGCACAAAACTCTGGAGCCAGGGAAGGAGCAGCACTCCGGCACTTATATCCAAGTAGTTGGTTAGGGGTTCATAAGCCGTGGCATTCCTGAGCTGATACTTCCTGCCGGGATCGCCCTTGGGATGCTTTGGGAGCCGCTGCAGCGCTGCCTCCTGCGCAACGGCTTCCCGCTTGGATCTGCCCTTCCGCAGCAGGATCCTGCACACCACGGAGAGAGTAAATGGGTGCACAGGGCTCTGCACAACGGGTCTTCGTGGTCAGTGCGCACGGGGACCGGGGCAGCCACCACAGAGCCCAGGGCACAGCACGGCCAGCACAAGCCACCTCACGGCTCCGGTTCCTCCTGCACAAGGTGCCCGGCCTCTGGAAGCACCTCTATATANTGGGAGCCGCTGCAGCGCTGCCTCCTGCGCAACGGCTTCCCGCTTGGATCTGCCCTTCCGCAGCGGGATCCTGCACACCACGGAGAGAGTAAATGGGTGCACAGGGCTCTGCACAACGGGTCTTCGTGGGCAGTGCGCGCGAGGACCGGGACAGCCACCGCAGAGCCCAGGGCACAGCACGGCCAGCCAAGCCACCTCACGGCTCCGGTTCCTCCTGCACAAGATGCCAGGCCTCTGGAAGCACCTCTATATATACATAAATATATATATATATATGTCCTGGAGAGCTGCACTCAGTTTGCTCTATCGCAGCGTCAATATTTTCTGCGGGTTTTATCTGCCAGGTTTGCCTCCTCAGTGGGCAGTTGGATGCGAGCAGGCCAGCCAGCACCTCTGCTACCCACAGCAAATGGTCAAGATCTGATAAGAAGCAAAATTCTGGCGTTATCTGAATGTTAAACATTCTCCTCTCACCTTCAGCTAGTTGGGACTTGCCAGCAAACAAAGGCAAAAACTGCCCTTTGTATGAAATGGAAACTTATGATCCCGCTGTCGCTCTCTTGACCTAGACAGATGGCTTCAAGGAGGATGTGCCGGGGTCCTGCGGTGTTTCCTCCTGGAAAACAGCACGGTGACCCCTGATCTCCCTCGCTTTCTCTCCAGGGATTTGTGCTTTGATCCTGCTGCCTGCACCCTGATCCCCGCAGGCTGCGGTCGGCTCTGGAGCGAAGCCAAGGACGCGCAGGTCGCGCGTGGGGCACACTGGAAGGGTGACAATGTCCCCAGCCCTTTGCAAGGCACTGACCGTGCCCAAGGGAGCTGCTGGGCAGCGTGTGCTCAGATATCCCTTGGCTATGGACTTTGTCCATCTTTAGGTCTCCAGGTGTCCAGGCTGTGTCCCCATGCAAATCCCAGCTGGGTCATTCCGTGGGCGCTCCTGTACCCAGTGCCCTGGTTGCCTGGAATAGCCTGAGCCCTCCGAAACCTCCCTGTGTTTTATAGAGATGCCCTTCCTGCTCCCTGCTTCTATCCGATCTCTGTATCGCTGCATCCGCCCGGGTCAATATTTTGACACCAGCCCAGAGGAGTTGCTGTCCTCTCTCTGGTGAAACTGCGGAGCTATTAATATATCTGCTAATGAGCTCCAGTGATAAAGGGCTTCTAAGAAACCAGTTTGGATCCCGGGAAAGAGAGGGGTTATCCGAGCCTCCACCTACAGTCCACTCCTCCCAGATGCCAGGGGATCTGCTCCTTTCTGCCCCAGAATACCGGTTTTGATGCTCTAGTTATTTTTTACCTCGGGGAACAGCTTCTCTTCAGGATTTTGGGGTCATTTGGATGTCACGGCTCACCTAATCCGGCCTCACATTTGACTCTGACATAGTCGGGAGTCTTTATTAAACCTTATCCATCTGCAAGGAAGATCATTCGCTTCTCCCTTGTATCCCCAGCAGCTTTCCCGATGCCTGGCAAGGAGGATGGAGGCAGGGGCCAAACAACCCATTTCTGGGGCTCTGCTGCTGGCCGCAGTGGCCAGTCCAACCCTGCGGGTACCAGCAGCAGCGAGAGACAGGACAGCCAGTCCCCGCGGTGGCTTCAAGGTCACCGCAATCTGCAAGCAAAGCAGCCCTCCCTGCCAGGGACAAGCCCTGTATTTGCCTGATGAAGGTCCCGATAAGCATCTCACCGGACTGGCTCAGCAGAGCCTCCCCACAAGCGGCGAGGGGCGCCAGGATCTTGCATTGCCCCCGTTAACAGACACGCAGAGGGGTTTTTAGCTTTGCAGCGGCAAAAGCAAGGAGGAAAAGGGGCTTTCTGAGGCTACCTGGTGCTTGGCCTCCCTTGGGGAACTCCTGTCCCCGGTGCTGGGGAGTCCCTGGAGCTGTGCAGGGGCCACAGAGCTGGCGTTTCAAACCGACCCCGGTGTCCCTGTCCCAAACACTAAGGACATCCCTGTCGCCCACGGCACAGCCCACGCGCTGCTCCTCGGGAAGCAGAGCCCTGGCAGGAATGAGAGCCAAGAGACCCCGGTCTTCTTATCCATATGGAGGAGGAGGACAAGAAAGGAGGGAACTGAGAGACGTCGCCCGGCTGACTTTAAGGGCACAATTCTCTCTTTTGGGACTCTGGTCCTGAAAGCCTTGCAAAGGGGACACAACATCCATCACCGCCACCTTCGAGCACGGCCAAGCATGCATCAAACAACTCCCTGCAGATAAAGGCTGAGGCTCAGGCCCCTGGCCCTTAGGGGCTGACCATATGCCTTATCGCTTTGCGTAAATAAATTGCCTTTAGATCTGAAGCAGACCAGGGGCACATTCCCTGCTGTTTCTCCGTGCTGAGTCCACGGAAAGCTGCCCAGAAGTTTGCAATGACACTTCCCTTGCTGCAGGGCCCCGGAGAAAGAGCAGTTAAGGGACACACAGCAGCCTGTGCTCAGTCATCACCCAACACACTCAGGAGAAGCCAGGGGCAGTGCGGGATGCTACAGTTTATTGGAGAGGTCGTGCAGACACGTAAAGAATGAGACAATTTCTCCACAGAACGTCCGTAGGACTCCACGAACACTCGCTAAGGGGCACAGAGCCAGGAGGGTGACTAAATATCCTCTCTTGAGATGCCGCTGCAGTCCTCTACGCCGACGGGGCGAAGCCAACGCGGTTGTTGGCCATGTCAAAGACAGAGTAATACTGCTTGAGGAAGACGTCGCCCAGGATCCAGAGCGGCTGCCCGTCCTGCGAGGACAGGTAGGTGACCTCAATCCCGACCGTGCAGTAGCCGTTGTCCTGTAGAGGGGAAAGAAAGGGAGTGAAGGGTTAGATCCCGGGGCTACACCGAGAGCCTGCCGGCTGGATTGCCTTTAAGGGAAGTTTGAGAGAACATCACTGCTCAGAAGCAGGTTTCTGGGACCCCGTGGTCTCAGCAAGCTGCTCGGCGATACGTACGTTGGTGATGTAGGCAGAGGGGTAGAGCGGGAACTGGGCGCCGTTGATGATGAAGGTGAGGGTGGGCAGGCTCTGCACCTCATCGCAGTCAACTGCGTACTGTGGGGAGAGGGGGGAGAGGAGATTGCAGCTCTAACAGCACAAGAACATTGAGTGGGACAGGATTTGTTAACTACAACTCCACTGCCTATAATATACTTTATAAAGCCCATGCAGTGCCACATCTCCATGTTCCTCCCTTCCAGCCCTTGTGCTTCCGAGATGCCACGAGGGTTTTGCAGGATCTGTGCAGACCCGGGATGTCTTGCAACCCTCCCTCCTGCTCCGTGCGTTTCTCCAAAGCGGCACTTACGCCGTAGCTGGTCTGCTGGGCGCCCACGGCCTCGAGGAAGTAGTCCAGGTACTGCTGGGGCACCGTGAGCAGGAACGTGCCCGTGTCCACGATGGCCTGGCAGCCCTGGCTGCACCAGCCGGTCGCCGAGTCTCCAATAGCAAATCTAGAACGGGAAGCAGGAGGAGGGCATTACTTGCAAAAACCCAGGAGCAACGAAGCTTTCCTCAGGTAGATCTACAAGTCCAGGAAGCTTCTGAAATTGAGCGCATAAACTCCTGCTTTGGGCCCCGTTTGCTGCAATAGCTCCTGATGGAGAAGGGATCTGTTGGAGGGAACGCTCCCGTTCAGCCTCCAGCACCGTGGGGCTGGGGTTGATGCGCGGGTGCACGAATGCAACTCACTCCTCAATCCCGATCTGCCAGTAGAGCTCCTGGGTCACCGGTGCCCACATAATCTCGCCGGAGAAGAGCTGAGTGTCGACTCCTCCGAGGATGAGCTCGCCCCCGTAGTCGTAGGTGGGTTGGCTGCCAAAACACGGGGCAAGAGCAACCGAGATCAGTCACTCTGGGTTAGGAAGGGACAAACTCACACAAATCTTGCATGGAGGTGGTCAGAGGGAGCCTGGCACGTGGGGCGCGCCGAGCCCGGCACGCACAGCCCTTACCGAGAGAAGTAGAAGCTGAAGATGGGCTCGGAGAGCTGGTCCTGCTGCAGCATGCCCTGCAGCGCCGTGGGCGTCCCTCCCACAGCCAGCGAAGGGTAGGCCATGCCCAGGATCCCATCAAAGTTGGCGTAGTAGAAAGGCTGCGTGGGCTCGTCCTCGCTGAGCCCAAACTCCTGGTTCGTGACGCGAATGCTCTGGATCTAGAGGGAGAGGAGCTCTGGCTTCAGCCTGTGCGCTCGCATAAAACTGCAGCAATATCAGGTGTGATGACCCATGCTCTAAAATCCCAAATAAAGCACATTGTTTTCCATAAATGGTGAAAAAACAGTTGAATAGCACAAGTTGCCAATGACCATCTTATATCGGTTTTAGCCAACTCAGACCCTGATTTACCCAAGTCTTGTCTGCCCAAGGCATGAGAGGAGCCCTTCACCATCCTTCTCAAGCCCTTTCCCTCGCGGTAATCGTCTGGCTCTAAGCACCCAGGGTAGGTGAGGGCGCAGGGTACCGTGAGCGTGTCGTAGCCCAGCAGAACGGTGAGCGCGCCGCTCCCGTAGGAGAGCGTGTAGGTCTGCCCGTTGTCCGTGAAGCTGGAGGACTCGCTGGGGTTGAACCTCGCGTGGTTTGCTGGGGACAGAGAGGACACAAAGCTCCTGGATGTGCTTTCTTCCAACCACACTGTGGTTTACCCATTCCTGCTGCACCCACAGCCCTGCCTGGAGACCGCTTCTAAGGGGACTTCACGTTAGATCTAGTCCTGAATAACAGGGCAGGGAGTCTGTCTGCCCTGTAGCTATTTCTAATATAAGGTTTTTCATGCACTGTATCTGTCTCTCAAGAAAGAGATTGATTATGAACCAGTATGAACCAACGCATCAAGTTAAATCCCCACCACGATCCTGCAGCCTGGAGTTATCGTTAGTTGGGATCAGCTGCTGCCTCGACAAGAGCTCCCTGATCCGTGAATTCTTGCTATGGATTCTCAGAGGCGCCGTGATCGCCAACCGAACGTCCATAAAGATTTGGACATCTCCATTAAACAATTGCGCGAGGTAAAACGGATCTTTCCCAAGAAAACACTAGTCAGTGCAGGGGAGCAGCTACCGCAAGCAGCGTGCAGGGTAATCTGGGGTCTTGCCCTGGGATTTTCCTTGTGCAATCGGAGCGGGTCGTGTCTCCCGGGATGTTTTACGCGGAACCAGCACCATCCCCTTGCAGCCGCCGGCGGGACTCACTGCAGGCTGCTGTCTGGCAGTACACGGACGGCACCCACAGGTTGGAGGAGCCGGTGTCGAAGAGCACCAGGAAGCTCTGCGGAGGGGTCCCCATGCTGATCTCCCCAAAATAGGAGGACTGCAATGAACAGAGGGCAGCTCTGAAGGTGGAGAATTGCTCCAAGAACCGGGAACAGGATCAGGCTTTGCCTCCCAGCCCTGTGCTGGATCCCTGGGACGATGGAAGGAAAGAGGGACGAGTGTGCGATGGGCAGTGGAGAGAGGAGAAGCTGCAGTACTCACATCCAGGTGGTTGGTCATGGGCTCGTACACAACAGCGTCCTCGTTGAAGCGATATTTCATGCCGGGGTCGCGTGGAGCTTTTCTCAGGTAGTCCTCCAGCACTCCCGCCTTCTTCATTTCCTCGCGTATGGAGGGGAGTTTCTTCAGCTTGATTCTGCACAGAGCAGAGAATCAGGAGAACCCATGGACCTTTCCCAATCCTCTCCTCTTTGGGCCATCCTGAACCCTGTTGCGACGCTCTTCCCTCCGTTCCGCTGCTCTTTATGGCTCTGGCTAAGCAAGGGACATGCACTAGGATTGGCACTGACATGGCCACAACGACCCATGAAGATACATGGATCCATGGAGAGACACGAGCCTCGGTCGGAGTCTTGGGAAAGCTGTGCAGCACCTTTACAAATGCAGCGGGTCTCTGTTATGTAAATCCTTCTCAGAGTTATTCCTGCTCCAGGAAACCCACCTCACCATCCCCTCGGCGAGCGGGAGGCACAGCAGGGCCACGATGAGCCACTTCATGGTTGTCGGGTTGTCCTGCGCTCCGCACACCGGCTCCAAGGCTGCTCTGAAGCCTCCTGCCCCTCTCGGGGTTTTATACCCGGGCAGCAGCACCTCGGTCCTCTATCTGGTGACCTCCAGTTTCCATTAGCACAACCGTGTCCCCAGCAGCAGCCCCGTCTTTGCGCTTTGGTCCTCGAAGGCAGCGTCCTTAGCGGGGCATTAAGATGAGAATGGAGCAACTCAGGTCGCTGATAGCAAAAACAAAGTGTTAACATCTGATAACAGGCAAATCCTTATTGCAACAAAGAGAGGAGTTATCAAAATGTCAACGTGCTGCAGCTTATCTCTTTTTCCAAAAACTGCTCTATCTTGCCCCAGACAAAGGGAGTTCCTTGCTCCTTGCAAGCCGTGGAAGTGCGTGTTACTTTTGTCTTCTTTCCAGCTTTCCAGCTGGCAGTTATTCCAGTTATAAAGACTGGGAAGGCAGCTGGACAGAGGGTGGTAGCTCTGAAGATTGCTGGTTGTCCCTGGATGCTGATGGAGACCAAGGAAGGACCTAGAGTCCATTGAGAAGGACTTGTGGCTGGGCCCAGCTCTCCAGGCAGATGGGGACGAGCCAACATGATCCAGGATCGGAGCGGACAGGGGAGCAGAGCAGCCCTTGCACTGAAACCTTCTTGGAGGAGCAGGTTGCAGCTGGTCTCAAGACAGAAACTCTGCTCTCAGCCTCATTTGTGCTATTTCTGCAATATTTCCCATTGCAGCACGTCCTCCAGGACCCACACAGGCTGAGCAGAGCCTGCCCACGGCTCCTGCATGAGAGCCGATTCCTGTGCAATTCCTCCACCCGAGGAGCTTGATTTTCCCCATACGGGGGAAAAGCCTCTGTCACCCACGGGTAGCCCCGTGCCACTGTCACTGCTCACCCAGAGCCAACACTTTGCTCATATTTTATGCCCTCGGGAGCACTGGGGAGCATGTGTGTCCTTTGCTGGATATTGAGACTATAACAAGGCAATTATCTTGTTTGCTAGCAGGATTGATAGAAAGATCAACTTATTAAGATTGGGTAAAAGGCAAATTTTGGCTGAAAGCAAAGAGCACTTATCAAAACGTCAATATACCCAGTGTTATCTGCAGGTCCCCGCAGGGACTGCCACTTGCCAAAAGACAAAGGATAAGGTGCCCTCTACAGCACACACAAACACATGCTCCTTCTGCTGCTTTTTGACCCCAGAATTAAATGGTAATTGTATGCTGAGCCATTCAGTTTAAGGGGGAATCAAGGATTTACAATTTCTGATATGAAAAATTGTGCACGCTTGAGCAGAGCAGGATTCCAACAACTTATTCCTTCCCACAGCTCCAGGCTCCTTTAAGCAGCATTCACCCAAGCTGATGTCCAATGCAGGACTTTTTCTCAGGGCCAAATTTCCCTTTCTTTACTTACAGCTCTTTTTATTTTTTATTTTATTTTATTTTATTTTATTTTATTTTATTTTATTTTATTTTATTTTATTTTATTTTATTTTATTTTATTTTATTTTATTTTAATTTTATTCCTGTGTCAGCTTTTTATTTTATTTTATTTTATTTACGTATGCTTTCATCTTGCATATGGACGTGCTGCAGCCCAGGGAATCCCATTTCCTCTGCTCACCAGATGAGATCCCCTGTCCAAGCCCTGACAAACTCCTCCACCTCTCCTGGGCCACTGGAGCTGTGCAAAAAGCGCAAATGAGATGAGTTATAGCAGCTTTCCTTGACATCCTGAGGGTTTAAACCATTAACTTCCAACACAATCCAACAAAACCCATTAAACTAACAGACCAAAAAGCCTTGGAAGGGGCAGATATTCTGCAAAATCCCATCTCCCCAGCCCCACTACCTCTCACAGAGGGTTTGAGAGGATTGGGGTTGGAACCTAAAGGAAAATGGGGTCCCAATAATCCCAATCTAAAGGAAAATGAGGCTCCCTCATAGCCCAAAGAGCTCTCCTGCCTCGAGACACTGCTGAATGGGCAGAAAACCTCCTCCCAAAGAGGCTGCAATTGCTCCCAACTCCTCCTGCTCTGCTCTAGTCTCTGCAACCCAGTGGGAAGCGGCTGCTCCCAGCTCCAGGGCAACTCACCCCCCTGATCCCTGAGCCTTTTCCAGGGAACAAGCTATGGATCTCAACAAACAGTAACATAAATTAAACGCCAGCGTGGGACTGACAGGAGATCCTCTGGTTCCTGGACAAAGCCTCTTGCTCTCGCAAGCACCACATCAGCTTGAGCCTTCCCTGAAAGCGCCAAATCCCATCTTGCTCTTACCCCAATTTTCCATGCCCGGTGCAGGTGGAAAGGGGCACTGAGCTCGTGAAAAGAGGAGGGAAGTTTGTTGGAAGTGTGTCAAGCCCAAGACATTCCTTTGTATAAGGTGAACACTTTCTATGTGTCTTTTAGCCAAATAACATCCTCGTGCTTAGCTTAACTTTAAGTTTGCTCCTGCTTAGGATAGGCTACCCCTAACAAGTCTGACTGTGACACCTGCTTTTACCCTCTGAATTTCTGAGCATGTTCTGGAGTGGAAACTTCCATGCCGAGATTTTTCTTGTTCTATTCTGTATCCAAAAAAAAAACAAACAAACCAAAACTACTACATCTTATTTTTATGGTGTTTTTATTTCTTTGCAGTTGTTTTTGGAAAGAAACCCGTACAATAGAGATTTCACAGGAGAGAGGTTGCAAATTTGGCAGACGTGGAAGAGGGGAAGAAACTGCAGGAGGCAGAAGGAGCCTTGGTGCCGGGCGCGAGGAGGCGGCGGGGCGGCCGGTCCTGCTCACACGGCCGGGGCGAAGCCCACTTGGTTGTTGCCCAGGTCGTAGACGGAGTAGTAGGACCTGAGGAAGACGTCGCCGAGGATCCAGAGGGGCTGCCCGTTCTCGGATGCCAGGTAGGTCGGCCCGATGCCGACGCTGCACGCGCCGTTGCTCTGTTGGGCACAGATTAAGAAGCTGCAGAGCTCGGGCTCTCCCTTATCCAGAGAGCTCCGTGCAAAGCAGGGAGCATGGAGAGAGGCACCCGGGAGCCGCACGGGCCATGGAACCTACCTGGAGGACGTAGGCAGAGGGGGTCAAGGGGAAGCTGGTGCCGCCGATGTCGAAGGAGAGGGTGGGCAGGCTCTGGATGCTGCTGCAGCTGACCACGTACTGGGGAAGGAACAAGACACAGCTGGTTTAATCGTGGTAAAGACACGGCTCGGTGCTTGCCAGGACACTAGTAACAGGCTCCCGGGAGAAGCTGTGAGCCAGGAATAGAACCAGGAATCCAGACATTCAGGTTTTCTATATTCTGTCCTTTCCTCTGCAAAGATTAGGTCAAAACCCGGAAGGTTTCCTATTCCTCGCCAATCCCAGTGCGGAATGGCATCTGCCAGCCACAGATAAAGGACTCGTCTCCTTTTCCTCTTTCTTCTGGAACCCATCCTGGTCTCCTTACCTCGCCCTCCTCGTTAGCTTCAGCTCCAATGTACTCCATCAGCTCGGAAAAGACGTCCTGGGGAGCGGTGAGGAGGGAGGTTCCCGTGTCCACGATGGCCTGGCAGCCCTCGCTGCACCAGCCGCTCGACTGGCCGCTGATGGAGAAGCTGCAGGAGGGGAGAAGAGGCCCCAAGTGAGACATGGTCAGCTCTGCTGCAGAGCAGAGCACAGGGGCTGGGGAAGATCCGATTATTTCCCCCCATTTCCACCTTCAAGAGGGGGAGTTCCCTTGGTTATACATAGAATAGACCCCAGAGCCCAAACTGTCCAAAATAAGAATAATAATAACCCAGAGCAACCTCGTTCTAGCCGCAGGTCTAAGAGTGGCTAAAGTAGCACGGAGGGGACAGGAGCAAGAGCCACGGTACCTCTCGATGGCGATCTGCCAGTACGCGGTCTGGGTGACGGGCGTCCAGGTGATCTGTCCCGTGTACAGCGTGGAGTCGACACCGCCCAGGAGGAGCTGGCCGCCCTGGCTGCCCTCCTCCCTGCAAGAGCAGCAAAACACCCGGTTATCCGGGACGAGGGACCGGGATGGGGGACCACCTGCAGGAACGGGGCGCAGGCTGGTAAACAGAGCAGGGAAGCACCAGGGGAGCAGGAAGGGACTGCAAATTGGCAGGTTCTCCTGGAGTAACTGGAGCTCTGTGAGGTTTGCAAAGGGAAAAGTGTTGGGAAACGCAAGGGAAACGGGAGGAAAAGAGGGAAGAGCCACGTCCTTACCCACTCAGGTAGAAGCTGAAGACAGGCTCGTCAAGCAGGTTCTCCTGCAGCAGGCCCTGCATGACGGTGCTGGCTCCCCCGGCAGCAAGGGAAGGGTAGGCCAGACCCAGGATGCCGTCGAACTCGGAATACAAAAAGCTGGTGCCAGGCTCGGTCTCACTCAGGCCGAACTCCTGGTTTGTGATGGAAAGGCTCTGGATCTGGGGCACAAAAGAGAGAAGAGCTGAACGGTGCCGCACAGAGCATCCCTACCCGGGACACACGGGTGCGTGGGGACAGCCAGGGCAGGTACCAGGAGCCCCGACTTGCAGCAAGTGCCTTCGTGAGCAAGGAAGGGCTTTGCCGTCCTCCTGCCCATGCCTGCAAGCCTTGCAGCATGGATACGAAACAGGAGAGTTGCCATTATAAGCAGAGCTCCCTCTTTTGCTCCGATCTAGACACATTTTCCCATCTAGAAATGAACCCCCCAAGTGTTCTTCCAGGTAGCTGCTCAGCCCCTGCCCTTCACACGGGCATTCCCCTTCGTTCCCCACTGCGGCATCGCTTACCGTGACGGTGTCGTAGCCGAAGATGCCGGTGAGGCTGCCGCTTCCGTACTGGATGGAGAAGTACTGGTCCTGGGTGGAATACGTGGAGGAGTCGCTGGGGTTGAACATGGTGTGGCTGGCTGAATGGGAAAAGCGAAACAGAAGAGCATGAACCTGCAGCTCAGACAAAAGGAGGTTTCAGACTCACAACCTGGCAGGGTTGTGAGACCATCTTCGGTTCAAGCAATGGGGGAAATGGGAGCAGGATTTGCCACGACGCTCCGTGCGCCGCGGTACTCACTGCAGGCCTCGCTCTGGCAGTACACGGAGGGCACCCACAGGTTGGAGGAGCCGGTGTCGAAGAGCACCAGGAAGCTCTGCGGAGGGGTCCCGATGCTGATCTCCCCGAAGTAGGACATCTAGGGAAGAAGGGACATGGTCTCCAATGCCACATCCCTCCTTTCAATCCCTCTTTGGCCAAGAGCACCCCTAGGTGCACACAGTAATTCTCAGCATCGCGGGACTGTGGGTTTCCAAAGGCAGCTCCTGGCTGCAGGGATGGCCCCTTAGTGCTTTTCCTTGCTAATTTAGACATTTTTGCTCTGGGAGATTCAATTAAAATCACAATGCGAGTTTAGGCAGCTGTGTTTGTGAACCGCTCGCGAGCAGAGCACACTCCTTTCCTATGTGATGCTTTCAGAATATTTCCAAAACAGAATCCCGTGCACAGCTGAACAGCTCCCTTCCATGCTAAAATAAATCTCACTCTTTTCCTATGCAACTATAAGAACCACTTCTCAAATAAAACAGGCTCAAAGCTGGACGTGTAACTTCCCAAATTTCCTTTTCTATTCCTGCTCTGCTCCTCGTCTCTGCATTTACTCATCCCCCCTTATCTTGGGCAGCCGCTGGGTACTCACGTCCATGTTGTTGGCCAGGGGCTCGTAGGCGGTGGCAAAGTTGTTGAAGAATTTGTAGGCCGGGTCATAGTGGCGATGCTCCTTCAGGTACCGGCGCAGCACCCCCTTCTCCCTCATCACCTCCCTTATGGACTTGCCCTTCTTCAGAGGGACTCTGCATGGGTGCAATTAGCAAAACGTCATCAAAGCACCGTGGTATCAAGTGGCACTTCATTTCCCATCCATTTCCATCCATTTCCCATCAGACCCCCTCATCTCGACTCCTCCTATTCCTTTTCCCTCCTCTTTCCGTTCCTCCTCTGCGTGATTCCGCTGCTGGATGCAGGTTTTCCAGGTGATTTGCACTGATAGAGGGGTCTCTAGAAGGAATATGGTCCAGTCTGGCCACTGGAAGTGCTTTGAAGCCCGATCTCAACTCAGGCAAAATGAGCTTGACTATGACCGCTATGAACACGACCTCTTTGGGACAGAACAAGCAGAATCAGGGAAAGCCAAGAGTAAGGGAAAGACAGCGCAAAATCTCTTGTCATTAACATGAAAACCAAGACTATTTTCTAAAGCCCAAGGCACAAGCAGGCACTGGTCCAGGGTGATACCTAAGACCCCCAACACACATTTTCCATTGCTGCTATTTTCAATGCATCATTCCCTCGGGAACAGCCAAACCGCCCTCGCGGTTATTCCCAGGTACCTCAGCAAGCCCTCGGAGAGGTGGAGGCAGACGAGGACGAGGATCAGCCACTTCATCATGATCTTCTCCTGCCGGCAGCTCCCAAAGAGACTTCCCTGCCTCCTCCTGGATCCCGCGCTGGTGCGGGGGCTCCGCGGCTTCTCCTTATATCCCCAGGATGGTCCTCGTCTCCTCGCGTCACCACACACTCACGTGCTCGAGTCTATCAACACATTCCTAACATTTACACAGTCTATTTGCCCCATAGTGCTAGGGACTATCAAGAGAACTCCGGGTCAAATACGAATGCAAATGTTGTCCCATTTTCCAGTTATTCGTCAAACAAAGAAGTTGATAAAAATGACTCGATAAGAGTAACCCCAATCCACAAGAGTGAAGTTCACTACTGACCAACGTTTCTGACTCGATAAAGCTATCGAAGTCTTTTTCAAAAGACAAATGAAAGAAAAATTTAATTGTGTTTTCTCGAGATAGGATGGAAAAAAACAACCCAGGTTATCACCAGTTCTATAATTCCTTCCCTTTCCATGCCAGCTCTTACCTCTAGCATTTCAGAAAGTCATGGAAGGGCCCCAAAAGAAAGAAAAACAGTCGGGAACAGTAGGGAACAGTAGGAAGACAGAGAGCCCCATTAGTTGTTCTTAAATTAACTCCTTTCGGGGTGTCTTTATAAGCCGAGGAGCAAGTGCCAGGTAGAACCGACCTGCAGAGACAAACCCGGGTGCTCAGCCAGCACCCAGGGAAGGATACCCTGTTCTTTTTCATTTATTTTTAACCCCCCTGCACTATCTATTTTTTCCTGTTTTCAATCAGACCGAATTGCACCATTTCTTTTTTCCCAAACTGTCAACGTTATTTTCTTTCGAATATCGACGCACCATCCTGGGATGCAGGTTTATTCCCACGGGTGGCAGCAGATGGTGCAGGAGATGATGGAGACGCAATAAGGACCTGGCCACACTCCATCCTCTCCGAGGGCCCTCAGCACTTCGGGGCAGGAACACGTCACAGAGCAGCGATTCTATTCCCTGCCTTATTATCAAAAAGGACAAATAATATCTTTTCACTCCAATGTAATCTTATCATCAAGGATCAGAATAAACGGTAGAAACCGTTCACCCCCCTGACCAAAACGAGAGGGGAATGGAAAGAACACGGCTGACTGCAGACCTTAGGTGACCACTATTCCTACACGGAGCTAAGGTGGTTTTTCATGGCACACGTCTCACCTTCAAAGTGCATAAGGGCGCAGAAAAGGTACCTGCCTGTGCCTGGCCACGATGGGAGATGCCCTGCTTACTGGTCATGTGCGAAAATAACATATTCTAGTGAAGAAAGGGATGTGGAAGACGATGGAAAAAAGCAGGATTTGGGATAGGGGCAGCACCCAGCACCCCTGGATGCTGCTTTAGCATCACCCTGGGAAGCAGGAGCAGTGCAGCCTGACCCTGCACGTCTCGACTCACAAAGCTCAACCTCGCTCAGATTTTCCATCCTGAATACTCGTACTTGCCCCTTCTGACAGTTTAAGGTGCTTAAATAACACTGTCGAGGTTTCCAGAAACAAAATGAGGGATAATTTGGTCTAAATTGTGTTTCTAGATGTGTAATTTCCCAATCCCATTTTTAAGGTTATTTCACTCACTTTTTTTTT
>VWPW01031644.1:0-47354 GCA_013389825.1 Crypturellus undulatus | reverse complement strand
GCAAAAAGAGCGGTTCACCTATTTTAACGTGCACAGTACTTCTCCTGCTGCCCAGTATATTAAAAACAAGATTCTTGGATGCACAACAATTTGGTGGAGTTTGTGCCTGCAATGAGAGGTCTAACAGGACTATAAAACCTAAGGCTTTCTAGCAAAAAGAGCGGTTCACCTATTTTAATGTGCACAGTAAGTTCTTCTCCTGCTGCCCAGTACATTAAAAACAAGATTCTTGGTTGCACAACAATTTGGTGGAGTTCATGCCTGCAATGAGAGGTCTAACAGGGCTATAAAACCTAAAGCTTTCTACAGCCTCCCCTGGGAAATCCTATTCCACACTGAACTTGCTGTCTTCTACTAGTACTTGTAAGTACTAGTACATTCAAGCAGCTCCCAAATTCCCCCTGCTTTCACCCAGCTGTTACTGTGCCTATTATAAGGGCGGTTTCATCTTCAAGGAAGGGCAAGAGGCAGGGCAGAATGCAAGCAGACAAGCTCCAGGCAACATCACACTGTGGAGCAAACAGCACGAGACTGCTCAGAGTGCAAAACTTGGCCACACTGAAATAGTTTTCTTTTAGAGGATGCCTTCTTGATCAGAAAATCTGTTAAGAAAGCCTGATTAGAAGAGACCAAGAGTGTGGACACTCATGGAGATAGTTGTGCACTCCTTGGTTGTCTGCAAGCTCGTAGCTGCATCAGCTCATCTGCTCCCACACACCGAGACCAGGTACATGAGTGCAGGACTGCGACTGCATTAATGCATCTGCATCTCCAGAAGGGATTGATCTTCCATATCCACGGAGCAAAACCTCAGGAGATGTAAAACTAAAACCAAGATGCTACTAAGTGGCAGAGTTTTTTTTTTAACAAAGAAAACAGCAGAATCTGATGGAAGTTTGGATGTTTCGTCTCAAATCCCGTGTTAGCATTAGCACTAAACAGATGTCCCACATTCTGAAGAAATGGCAGGTTTGGCACCTCTTCACGGTTAGCAAATTTAATTATGGCTTCAAATGCAATAATGGAGCAACCTTCTTCAGCTATAATTGGATCTGCAATTGGCACAGCCTTTCCTTCCCTCACTGTGCCATATGGGCAACTGCAGAACAAGGTGCTGCATATGTTCTTGCTGAATTATACTGGGTCAAATCAGGGTCGGATGGAATTATTACTGAAAGGAAGGGAGGGACAATCAAAAATGAGAAGTGGTGATAAAACTGCTGTTTTCTTGCAACAGCAGCTTCTGCGACCAAACTCTGCTTGGGATCTGATCGGATGTTAGCTCCAATAAAACAGCTACTTTAATTAGGAGCGCTCCCTCTCTGTCTGCAATAACAGCATGTTCTGGGCATGAGATCAGCAGAGGCAGAAGAGTTGGCATTGTCTGAACACAAGAGGGTCCCGAGACAGAGCTAGAGAAAGGAAAACAGCCCTTTACATTTACCCCCAAACCTGGAGGAAGAGGCTCCTCTTTTCCCTGTTTTGCAGGGCCAGTTAATTATATTTCAGATTTGGAAAAGGGAGGAGGGAAAATTTTCTGTCAAAAGTAAAGAGGAGTAAAAGGAAAACAGTGGCTGTCTTCTTATTTGGTTGCATAAAATACCCACTTTAGGCAGGTCAGGTAGCAAGGTCTATGAGTGAGACTGCCTGACACTTTCCATTATGAGCTTCTCTTCTCTGTTTAATAACTTTGCCAGACTAAAGCTACTTGGGCTGAAATTTCCCTTGCTGAATGACTATCTTTGGCCAATTTCATTGGGAAGGTTTCCATCTACATGTATTTATACCTAACTGGGATGGCTGCTCCTAATCCAGAGCAAGAAAAACCAACTGGTAAAATAATCACTCCAAAAACTGCAGCAATAATAAATAACCTCAAAATAATCATTGGGTCACCTTTGCTGACAGAAGTAGAAAAACCCTCAACACGTGCAATGCAGTTGCCACTAACAAAAAAAATCTGATGCTAATGCCAAACTGCTTACCTCCAACCAATGTCAGCAACATTCATACGTAATGTTTTAACACCATTTACTTTTCATTTAGCAATATTCTGACACACACTTTCTTTTTCTTGTCGAAACTAAAGGAACTTTAATTAATGGGGTCCCCAAAGCTTCTTATTGTAGCCTCTTCTAGAACTGTGCCCCTCTTCGACATCTCTTAAGGCGCTGTGAACTGCAATCCATTTATGTTATTTACTATTTGAAAGTCGAGTTTTCAGCCTTGACACTGATGAGAAGTTAATTACTCTTATCTTCCTTTCTCCATACTTCTTGCTTGGTAATTTGAAATTATAACTATTATAGATTTAGAATAAAACATGGAATTACCGCAGATAGCACTGAGACCAGAATCAACACAGCAGTGAGGCCGCACTACGCTGCGCAGCAGTTATCTTAAAGAGCGGGCCAGTTGACTCGGCAATTAAATAATGTTGCCATGGCATCGGCTACGTCCAGGGAACCACATGGTAACACTAATTACACAAGGCGCAACTGGAAGATAGTTAAGGGCGTCTGTTGCACTGGAATTTGTTTTCTCTATCAGAAAACAACAGAGGAATTTATAAATATTAATAATGATTTGCAGCACCTAGAAGTATGGGAAGTGGCTATGCTTTTCAGAGAAGAATAATATATTCAAAGCACTATTACTTTTTACAGTGATTTCTGTCCAGCATTACAAGCAAGACACGACAGAGCCAACACTCTGCAATCCTTAATTCCTTTTGTCTTGAAAAGGGTCAACGCTTCCCCTTCAAACTTCGTTTCTAAGCAAAGTACCAACCTTCTTCTCACCAGGGACGTGGTTACAGCTGAGCCTGTCCTGTCCTACGCAGACTCACCTACTCCAGCCAAGCAGAGAAGAGGCCAAAATCCCGGAATGCCGTTAGCTGCCACGGCCACCATGATATAGATGGTTCCATCAATGAGAGGGGCTGCAGGATCATGAGGCACTCGTCGGCTATAGTAGCTCTCCAGGGCANCGGAATGCCGTTAGCTGCCACGGCCACCATGATATAGATGGTTCCATCAATGAGAGGGGCTGCAGGGCTGCGGATCATGAGGCACTCGTGGGGCTACAGTAGCTGTCCAGGGCACTCCAGAGCTTCACCTCACAGATGAGGTTAACCTGGCACTGCAGGTGGGCCTGGTTATCCACTTGAAGTGCTTCTAACCTTCAAAACAGCTGCCTGGAAGGCTCCTGCAAGGAGGAATCCTTGTTGTATCATAAGGGATGAGGCTTGGATTCACACCCCCTCTTTCCCTACTTTACGTCTTCAAGGAAAAGAATGAGACTCCAGAATGACATATTCTCAGTTCACCTCAGGAGGAAAAGGAAAATCAAATAATGAGAGCTGAAAATGGCAGAGTTTGGAGCCGGGGCTCCTCGCAAGCAGAAACATCTGAACGCTCTCACGGCCGGGTCTGCAGAGGCTGCATGTTAATGCCGTCCTTGAAGCAGCACGAACAGAATGCTTAAAACTCAGCATGAACAGCAGCAAAAGTCGGGAAGATACATTTCATCATTACCGTAACCGGATATATTATGCTGAGAAATAATTCAGTACTTCAGGAGAGAGCAGGAAGGCTGCAGTGATGCCCTGGTTGCCAGTCTAACCCTGCACTAGCGCTTCCAGCCCTGCTCCGAACCCCCCTGCAGGGGCAGCCTCCCTGCCGCGAGGCTGCCACACGCGTGACAACCGTCACCACCACCGAGCTCGGCCCCAATCCCTTCTGGAATTCCGGACATGGCTTCGACACAGGCTGTGCTGACGCTGCCTAGGGCCATCAGCCTCAGGGCCATCCTCCTGCTCCACGCGTGGGCGACAGCCCTGGCGCTGAAGAGCCGTTGGGGCCGCGGCGCAGGGCTGCCTGCAGGCACGAGACGCACCGCGTCTCGCGCTCCTGTTTTTGTTATGTCTGTATGAAGAATCGGTGCATTGAGACTGATGTGTGGGAACACAAATAAAGCCCGTTTTAAAGTGCATTTCTTGGAAGAAATGTTCTTCACCCGAGAGCTATCCCTGATGCGGAGGTTGCTATGGTGAGGACTTGCACGAACAGAGGAATAAGGAGGACTCTCTGGGGCAGGGCTATTCACTGGTTACAGTGACTTTTGGGCAGTCATTAATGAACGCCACAGCCTCCTCCTGTGATGTTTCAGGAAGAAAACACACTGCACGAGACAAGATAAAGCTGAGCACAGCCGTCATCTTCCCCCTTGCTCCTCAGCACACTCGCTATCTGCTCACGAGGAGGAGGCTCATCCAGGGCACGCGCAACCGGCCGGGCAGCCTCCCTCAGCAGCGCGTTGAGCGCGTCAGAGCCCATTACACGGCCCCGGGCTCGACAAGCCCCTTGTCTACCTAGTGCATTTGCTGCAGAACCCGATAAAAGCCTCTATTATTACCCAAAATGCAGAGGCTGGAGCATTCCTAGTTAAATTACTCAAAATGATGAGTAAGCATCAGCGCCTGTGTCATTTGTCACTTGACTTCACACGAGCTCAGCATGTAATTCCAGATAACCTTCCCCAAAGTCTCCTACAGCTCCTGCAATCTTGGAAAGATCCTGCGTCAAGTTTCCAGCTACAGCTCAGTCATAGCAATGCAGCAGAGGAGTTTTGTGCCAGGCCCTGGACTCTTCAGTCTCTTGATGAGGCTTCCTAAGCTTATAAAGGAGCCTGTAGTTACTCAGAGGAGAAGGGGGGACTCCCTAACTCTTCATCCTCTCCAAAGAACAGGTCTTACTCTGCCTATCAGGTTCAGCTGGGGAACACGGAGGACTCTGCAAAGCCACTTGTTTGCTACTCAAGAATAAGACGAGAACAAGTATTTGAAAAGACAAGCATACATTAATTCCTCTTAAACCTCCAAAGCCGTTCAGATACGGCTTGCGCATGTGCTACAGCCAATCTGCTCATCAGCAGCTATAAAATACACAGCAAAATCCCCGGAGTGCAGGCTCCTGCGGGAGGTCCAAGATGCTCCGAAGGAAGAGCAGACTCAACCCAGCTGCCTGTGGCCCCTTCAGGCAGCCAGGCCACCTTGGTGAGCACAAGCACCAACAGCTCCAGCCTCTGCTAGAGCTGAGGCCATGGCACGGCTCTTCCCAGCCCTGCTGCTGTGCTGCTTGTTCCACCAGCAGCCACCACAGCCTTGCAACTATAAGGGAAATCTGCTCTTCGTTGGGCTGAACTTCACCAGCTTGGGCTGAGAAATCACCTGGAGAAGAGCCCTGGACTTGCAACTTCCAAAGGTAATTTGGGCTCAGTGGCTAACGCAGTAATATCATGAGGCAATTTTTCTTCGTATTGCAGCAGTATCCCATTTGTATGAGCAAGTCTTATAGAATGAAAAATGATCATTTATTCTCATTTCAGTAGGAAAATTCCCTCTTCTCATCAGTCTTTTATAGCACTGACAGAGCCTCTGAAGACAAAGCTCCACTAGCAGCACCTGCTGAAAGCCCGCAAGAAGAAAGCAAAAGAAGTTCTAGTGGCTTTTTGATTAAATTCTTACAGACAGAAATGAAAAATAATATGCTTTCTTGATGCCTAGATATCATAGTAATGGCTATATTGGTTATTAGAAAGATATCCATGTCTGAAACACTTCTGCAGATCTACTCTAGACAACTTGTTTTACCTCTCCACTACTGTGCTCGAAGAGAGAACCAGCCCAGATTATTCTGAGGAGCTTTGGTTTAAGAAATGGGAGTTTACAGAGTTTTACTTAGTGAGCTAGCTCATAAATTCAGTATTTCAGTTGGCAGCCCTTGGCAGAGAGCATCCACTCCATTAAATCATGCTGGGCAAAACCTGTCATTTTGGTGAATCACGAGAACTGCTAATTCTATTATAACGTGTGCTTCTATGAGAAAGGTAATTCGGGGGAAGTTTCAGTTCCATCCTTATAGCGTCCTTCACGAGATTACGATCCTTGCTGCTTTTCCCTGTTGTCTGCCCAGCTTCCAGAGCGGCTGTTAAAAGTTTCAACAGCAGCAATTAATAAAGACAAGCAAAGTATAAATCCTCGCAAAACTCATCCCTGTTTTGGTGCTCCCCTGGTTTCTGGCATTACAGTCCATCAGCAGAGCGTTTACTAGCGTGCGGCAATGCACGGGGGCTGGGGTTCAATGCTTGCTCACGGTTTAGGACCTCTGGGCCTCATTCTTCTTGCTCTTGCACATACCCTGACACGCACATTCGGAGGCAGTTCAGGGTAATCAGATCACCACGGAAAGCAGAAACGCGCTGACATTGGGGCTTGCTTCACTATCCGCTCCGAAGGAAGGCTCTTACACGCGCGCTCTCTGTATTATTTAGGGATGAGTGACTGTGCTTTATCCATTACTACAGCCTCCTTTGAATTCATAGTTGCAACCTAATTTTAGCCCAATAGCATACAATGACAAAAAGAATTACATGGAGAATAAGTACTCTTATTTACTACAAACTGAAAATTTCACAATGCAGTGGGGAGGGAAAAGAAAAAAAAATCAAGATGCCGTAACACACCCTTAAAACAAATTCAAGAGCAGAGCAAACAGGACTATCTCAACAGGGCACATGGAGTTGACTTCTGTAGTCATTTCTAGCAGGGAGTGTTTAACTTACACTTAAGGTTCTTTCCCAAGAGCTATAGTAGTAACTTCTGTTTGACCTTAATGGTTCTTAGATGTACAATTTATGCGAAAAATCCAAGAAATTTTGCCATGTTGCCACCACATATAAAATACGCAAATCTTCTCCCAGATAAAATACGTTTACACATTTAAGGTAATGCTAAATCAATGCAATGAAATTTGATGAATTAATCCACTTGCAACAGTACAAATGACGTAATTCAGTATCAGCACATTTTATGAGAAAGCGCACAAGTCCAAATTATTGGCAATTTCAAGCCCATATTTTAAAAGTACATCATTTAATTCCATGTAAAGGAAGAGATAAAGAGCAAATTTGTTCTTTCTTCCACTAATAAAAGGATACTTTCAAGGGGCAATAAGAAAACACTTGGCTGAGATCTTACTGCAGCCTGTGTTTGGAAATGGCACATACCCTGTTCTTGATTCATAAAATCTTGCATGTGTTTAGGTGCTAAAGAAGTTGACACCAGGTTTTGCCACCAGTGTTTGCAAGACAAATTTATCCATTTTTGCATTAGCAGATGTAAATTACCAGAGGCTACTATTAAGCCCAAGTAAACATGTGCTGCCTTTTAAATATTGCTGCTGCTGTAACAGGTCAATGGTATAATTATAAATAAATGTGTGGCAGGAGAAGGGGGGACACGCAGGGGACATAAAGCCGATCATGAGGACAGCCCTGCACTGCCAACATGTCTGGCGCATAACAACAAAATACCCGGTCTCGCTGACTCTCTCACTATGCATCTAACACCTTGATGGACCCGTGCAAACAAATTGCATCTGTGTTGAGTAGACCAGAACACACACCGAGTTGTGCAGAGGAAATGCAGCGTATCCTGGGCTGCAGACTGCCCCACGTTCGCTCTCCTGCCCTGCACGTAAAGAGCCCTCCGAGACAGACCCAGCTCCGGACTGCGCACGATAAATCCAGAGTCACACCGGGGACCCCAGCTCTCCACCCGAGTTACTCCCTGTCTGCACTTGCATGACCAGCAGCAGAATCTGACGCTTAATATATGAAACACTGACACTTAATGCCTAGAAGGAGAAATTCCGTTATCTACAGCAACTAAAATAACACAGTGCACCTTGTCATACCCAGTCCAATTTGTTCCATAGTTTTTCAGAGACACTAGGGAAATATTCCACCCTCCAGTTCAGCAACCTTCATCTACAGTATATATTGCTTCTTAAAGAGTTGCTAGGTGGTGAAGAAAAGGAAAGAAGAATAGAGACTTAGAACAAACCTACAGGCTTTCCACCATGGCTCCCACCAACTTCTATTACAGAATTTAAATCTAAAGACATTTTCTCTTTGAGGAAATTTCCAGTCTTCTCTGCTTTCTTGAGCTATGTTATTGGTGCAATTCTGCATCAAAATGGTGCAGAATTAAACTGCTTTAAATTTAATTTAAGAAGTTAATTTAAGAATTAATTTAATAATTTAATTTAAGAATGTAAAAAGCTTTAAATTTCCTTGCCTTAAACATTTTCTCAAGCCCATAGGTAACACAGGCTGCCTGGGTTATATTTTGAATTTGCAAGCTTTGTTTCTCAGAACTCAAAGTTCTTGAATCCATTATGCTTTCTCCACACACAAATGAAATTCATATCCTTTCAGCTGAAATTATTGCTAGGTGGGGAGATGCAGAAGTAAGTACACAGAGAGAGCACAGTGGGTTTCTCTCGGTATGTTCGGAGCAAAACCCAGACGGAGCTGCTTTCAGTACCCAGCAGACTCCTAGAAAATTACAGCCACGCCGCTCAGCAGAGGTGATAAATCTCCGTGCCGCTGGCCCCAACACCCGCGCTGCCTTTCCCCACGTCAGCTGAGGAAAAGGTAGTTCAGAGAAAAGGTTCTTTGTGGGGCTGTTTTTAGTGACTCCATCACCTCGGGATGACAAAGAATCTCTCCTGCTTTTACAAAAGCCCCTCTGAGTTGGCTGCTGAGGCAGGGGGGAACCTGGGGCAGGGCCCCCATTGCCCAAGGCAGCCCCAGTGACGCGGATGGACACGGCAGGGGAAACTGCAGCCGCAAAACCCAACGAGAGGAGCAATCAGGACGAAAGGAGCCGAGCAGCTGCCTTGTTTTACTTTGGGGTATTTTGTTTCATGTATCTTCAGACAAGCCAACAACAGCTTTTGCCTTTTTGAAGTCAAATCTCAACATGATTCTCCTTGCCAGCAACTAAACGAAAGATGTTGCGTCTGCCTGTCCACGGGGCCGGTTACACGGCCCCACTTAGGCCCTCTCTGCATGAAAGGAACCCTTAGAGCACCGGAGAGATGTTGTTGATGATGCACAAACCCCAGAAGGATCCAGACCACACTAATTTAAGCAATCTTGCAGCTAACAAGGAACAACTATTACTATGAGTACTTACAAATTGGAGGAAACGTTGGAAAAAATGCTGTGGGGAAAAAAAAAAAAACAACCAAAAAACAAATCAACCCAAACCAAAAGCTTTCTGCAGCGACGCAGAGCCCGTGCCAGATGACAAGGCCACCTGCCTCCCCTGGACGGGTTCCTTGAGCAAATCACATCAGCAGGTATCAGCTGGGCTGGGAATGTGCCACCTGGCACCACGCTCCATGCCCACCCGATCCTCCTGGCACAGCTTCTCCTGTCAGCTCCTATCTCGCGCTGAGCCTTCTCCATGCGCTTGCAAATAAAGTCACGTTCAAATTTGGTATGACATGACCTGAAAGAATCCTTTATAGTCAAAATTTGGCAGAAGAAAAATGGCTTTTTCTGACCTAACGGTTTCCCTCCACTTGAGGTGAGCAATTTTGCTGGGAGACCTTTGCATCGCACAGCATTTTTTTTTCCTCGTATAGATTGAACTATCCCCATGCCAAAAAAACCCCAAGAAAACAACAAAAAAAAACACCAAACCAAATGAATTTAAATCCAGCACAGCATTACGTGATAACAGCTAGAATGTATTCAGCCCATTTTGTCTCTGCCCAGGCTCTGCTGACAGCAGGGACGCTCCTTGGGGATTCTGCCCTGCACCTTGCCAGGACCCCCCCATTCACAGCATTAAGTAGCTCCCAGTCGGATCTGATTTAACCTACCCTGTGCGGCGGCAAAACTGCAGGAGCTTTTGTAACATTTGGAGAGCTGTGGAGCTCCAACCATAAGTGCCATCCCACATTCACATTTCGGATATTTCCATGCACTGATGTTATCTCCTGGTGGGCACATCTGCTACCTTTATGGCCTCAATGCACTACCGTGGAGAAGACATTACCTGGTATTTCTGAACTGGAACTACTAAGGGGAGGAATGAAGGGCTCCTGGTCCGTGCCAAGAACTGTAAGGATCTCTTTATGCTGGTAAGAAAGGCATTAAAATGCATGGTCTCAAGATGAAAGTGTCTTGGGCAGAAATGAATGGTGCTTCGAAAGCCTGACCTTTAAGTCAGCAAGCAGCAGCTGGGGAAGGAATTTTGTTTCAAACGTTCTGCTATAAACTCCCATGTAAGAAGCAGAGCGAAAGATAAGGCGAAATAAACTTAAAAAGTCCGCAGTTCTCACAACTGATGATGATGTTTGTCTGGTAGACGTGTAGACATCTACTGATGGATGTCTTTAATCCCCTACACAAGCAGCTGATTTTCTGGAGGCTGCAAGTTCCCCGCTTCCATCCAGAAGAGCTGTACTGCAAGCAGAAGGAGTGAACAGAATCTCACGATTCAACAAGACACTAAGACTTGCTTGATAATAACCAAAGGGCCTCAAGAAGAGTATACACGTATTTTAAAAAAAGGAACCCATTTATCCTTCAAACAAGGCTTCTTTTCCAGCAACTACCGGCTTCACAATAAAGCAGCTGTTGATCGTATTTTGTGGCCACCTCCTTTTGTGACACGCAAATCTCGTTCTACGTAGCTGCACGTCCCCTTCTCAAGCCAAACCCTTCCCAGTTCCAACTCAGCTCGGCTGTTTGCAAAGAGGACCCTGGGGATAACTGGAAGACATAAACTCCAACAAGAACAGTGCTGAATTCTCCAGACCTGTCTCCACACCCCACAGCCATCCTCACGCCTACAGAAATCCTCTCCTCTCCCGTCAGAGGTCCAGGACAAACAGGACTCTTGCCTCTCCAACCCTGCACAAGCCAAACAGCTCTACCTGATACGTGGGACGCTCCTACAGAAGTAATGGAGAGGTGTGTAAGAAACACTCCTACGTCTGGCTGTTCCAGGCTATAAGGGGTGAGCACTAAGAAGTGCATGAGCGTGTTTTAATTTAAACACTTTCCATAAAAAGGCACCACTGGATTTCAGTGTGGATTAACCTCTTAGTCACCACCCCAGGTCTCCAACAAACACAGAAAATCATCTGAGGTTCCAGTTGCCATGAACTCTATGATTTTTACCTGAAATTGCTCAGTGGGGCCTCCAAGAGCTGTGTCCCCACTCCACTTGTCTCACCGGGATGAGATGCTGTTGGCTGTCAGGGCAAGACTACAGTGACGGCCGATGTCCCCAGCCCAGCACTGAAAAGCAGCTTTATTTAAAGGCTGCAATTGCTGCTCAACGCGACTGATCCTCACTGTGACAGACCCTGAAACACAAAGCTGTCAAACTTGTCACCCGCCATCCAAACAAAGCGCTCGTGATCCACGTGCGGACTCCCCGTCCCGGCACACGACTACAGCTCATCATATAATCGCCGAGCGCGGTCGGAGGTTTGTGATTACTCACAGAGCTGTCAGAGGCTTGAAAAATGCAACAGTCAGGCCAAGAAAAGAGGAAGTGACAGACAAGAGCAAATCCCAAATATTTTAAATCGGGAATAAATGCTTCAGCCTAGTCTCTGCAAGAGCACTTCTGTGCGGAAGGCGGTGTGGCTGACACCTCTGCTGGCTACTAGTTAGTCCTGAGACCTGCTCCAGGTCCCCACAGCCTGCAACCTAAATTGGGCAAGACAGTGTCAACACTCTTGTCTTCCAGAAGCAGAGAACAGGTAAGGAGAAAAGAAATGATTTTCACAAAATGCCTGGCAAATACACGACCCAAATCGGAGCCCAGAGGGTTTATGAGATGTATTAACTGAAAGCCTACCCTCTTCTAGCCCTGAATTTCCTGACCACGTGCATCTAACACCCTGTTGCTTTCACTGTATTCATAGATTTTGATCCTTCTGCTTCTGTCAGCTAATGTAGGCTGCCCACTTAGAAGCATAAACTACCAAGGCCTTTAAAGTTATTTCTCTTTCCAGTTCCATTTCAGAGTGTCTGGCCAGGAAAACGATCTGGTTTCCACTGAAAAATCTCATGGTTCTGACAAAACGCGTTGCTTCCTTCAAAAGACCATTTGCTGATGGCCAGGTGTTCCACAGATTTTTGGAGGGGGAAAATCCCTATTTCTAACATACTATTCCTGTGTGCTTTTGATGGACTCCTTCATTATTCATCTGCAGCCACCACGGGGCTGCTGGAACAGGAGGTTTATAGAGCATCCTCTCAATGCTAAGTAAAATTATAACAATGTCTGGCATCCTGCCTTCCAGCAAACCTAAAATGAAGCTTCCTAAACTGATGCTTCAGAGGGCAGCAAAAGAATAAATAAACCCCTTAGTAATATGTCTAGCCAACCGTACAATGCTTTACACGGTGAAAAACATCTTTCCTGAGCCCAATAGGAAATCATTTTGTGCCCTGAAGCATGATATTTGTTTACCCTTAACTTAACATGCATAATGCTAGTTTTGTTTTTTTTTTGCAGTGAAATTATCCGTTCCCTTTATAAATCCAGCTCTTCAGAGCCCTCTGAAGAAGCTTATGGCATAACTTGGAGAAATAAACTACTGAAACGAAACCAGGAGCTAAATTACTGTTATTTCTCCTAAACTATCTCAACAATTGTACAGGTCAGAGAAAAGTTCACACACACAAACACGCTTCCTGGGCAGCATTTTGCTATTAACACAGGCATACTAAGCACTGGCCAAATAAAGGAAGATATATTTTATATTTAGTTCCCCTTGAAATGCAGCAATTAAAGTGCAAATAGGAGAAAACTGAAGACTGCCTCTTCAGTTAACACTGGCAAGTGTTCAAGATCACTTGATTTTGGAGGCTGATGGTAACGAATCCCACAGGCACCTCGCACAGACACTGCTCCTTGGTGCACGAAGGGTCACACCATTAAGCACCAGCAAGTTGGGCATGGGTCATATCTCCAGGAGTGAAATTCTACTGTGTATTTTAAAGAGCTACAAGTCTACAGAGGTGATGCAGCTTTTATAGAATATTTAAGGACTTCTATGGCAGGATTCTGCTAAATATTAGAGACTTTCGCAGAAATGGGGATTTATAGCAAAGATTAATTTGCTCTAGCAGCTGCATGGTGTTTTGCTGCCATGGAGGTCCCCATGCACAGATTTAATCAAATCTCACATGTTCTTTTTCTCCCATGGGCTGTAAAAGGGCCGCAAAAGCTGCTTGCAGAGGTGAAAAATCTTCATTTTGAAGACTCTAGTGAGAAGAGAAGGCAGACTGAATACAGCCAATCCATACCAGATATGTTTGTAAATATTGATGAGAATAAAACTTGCTGAGTATGAGGCAATGTAGGGATGGGGGATTCACAAGGGCTACGTCAGCCTGGCGAGGTTAAACTCCCTAAGCTCCTTTTTGCAGCAAATAAAGCCAGACAAGCCTTCCCTGATGACAAATCTGATCAGCCAAATCAAACTCTCGCTCTGGCTGCACCTCCGAGCTGTAGGATCTTGTTTTCATTAAATATAGAGGGAGCCCAGGTAAATTAACTTCAGCAAACAGACCTTACCATCTACTTTGGATATTTATATTAGGAAAAAAAAAATCAAGGAATCAGTCACCTAATTCAAGGTAGCAGCATGATGTAAATAGGTGTGATATCCGAGGAGGAGAAAGCCCCGAGTGTGTTAACATGCACTCATGCAAATATTGACATATAGAGTCCAATAGGATCCCTCCCCGGAGAGGTGTTAAGAGTATATCTAAATCTGTGGGGAATTTGGGCTTAGCTTTGCTGAATAAACAGCTTTCTGAGAATTATTCATTCAGATATATTTTGCATCATCTGTAGGAATACTGATAGCGTAATTTGAATATTACAGAAACACCGATTTTATATTCAGCTTTTCTTCTAATGCAGCTAAGGGATAAGACAGGTATTTATAAAATGAAATCAGGAATTATGATAAACCTTGTTACACTAGAAGAAACATTACTCGTTTCTTTACAATAATCACGCTTATTATAAACAAAGGCAAATTATTATTTCATATTTGCAAGCATCATCTTCCTCTAATGCCCTACAACATTTTGCCAGTGTCGGAAGTGCAGCTGGGGCTGGTCCCCCCGCTGCGAGGTCCTGCGGGGGAATCGTCTCCCCTGTGCACGTCTGCAGCGGCAGCGCCAGCCCCTTCACTACTGGCAACAAAACTAACCCTTGGGCTTTCACCTAAATGCTACTGCTCGCATTTTCTTGCTGCTAATTAAATAATTACAGTTTGAGTCAAAAAAAAAAAAATCTCACTGAAATGAAGGGCAACCAAGACAAATGGAAGTGGTGGCATCGGTATGAGGGCACCTGTATCTCTCCAGCTGTGCAGCTGTGTTTTAAACCAGCGGCTTCGGAATCACTGCGTGACACAAGGAAGAGCTGGGGACACACACAAGAGCTGTCCCCTTGCTGCCTGCAGGCTCTGGGGCTCAGTGGAGAGGGCTGGGGACAACGGGACAACCACCCATTCGGACAGAGACGTCTCCCCTGCAGGGAAGACAACCTGTGGGGCCCAGCGCCAACCTGCCCGGGGCCGCCTTCGCTCGGGGCTGGCCGGGATCCCACCCGCACAGAAACCCATCGGGCCAGGGCTGGCCTTGGCGACCCGCCAGCAGCCCGCAGGAGGGTTCCCGAAGGAAGCACCGCTAGAGGACAGTGGAAGCTAAGAAATACCTGGCGGCTGCTTCCCAACAGGCCGGGGGCCGGCAGGATTTGCCTCTGGAAGCGCAGGTGGACACGGAGCTGCCACGGCTCCAGCACCGCGGCGTGGTGGAGACACTGGGCATGGAGGAGGCAGCAGGGAGCACCGAGCGCCGTCCAAGCCGGGCTGCGCTCACCAGCTTGGGCACGGGTGGAAATTCACTGCTACGGAGCCGAAACCCCCCAACCCAGGAGCAAGCAGAGCGGAGGTCGGTGCAGTCTGCAGCTGAGGAGGCTGACGGCGGCAGTAACATGTGGAAATGTAACTGCTCTGACTCCAAAACACATGAATCAGCCACCAAAGATGGGCCAGCTACTTCTTTGATTTCATTTACAACTGATTTTTAGTGTTTGCCTAATAACTGAGTTGTATTCCCAAAGAGAGCTGAGAATATTCTTGCATTTCACTGAGTGATAAGTAATTTCATGGAGGTGACTAACTCTACCATTGCTTGCAAAACAGCAGGGATACAGACAGAAAGTTGCTTGGAAATCTCCTTCCTGGATTGCTGAATATGAGTCTGCATAAATCCCCACCGGCTGTTAGTTTGACATAACTCTGCAAAGTCTCTGTAAAAGCTGTTCTCACAGACCTAAACTTTCAGGTCTATCAGTCCTGAAAGCCCATCTAGAAAAAAAACACTCACCATATTTTACTGCACTGGAAAATTTGTGCTTACAAGGCAAAACATGTGCAAAAATACATCAGAGCTGCTGTGCACCTTTCACACCAATGCGTCCTGGGTCATTCTGCAACCATGGGGAACTACCCAGTGTTGCTGTCAAACAGCAGCATTGACATTGGCAGCAATATTCACCCTCCCATGCAGAAGGGGAAGGATCTCGACAGAAACGCGCATGTTATAAGTGAGTGGCCAAGTCGGGACTGCAGAGCCTGCCCCCTCGATGCTCCGCTCCGCTCCCTGGTGAAGGCACACGCTGTATCTGTGTGGATAATTCCTAAGCACTCTGTTCCAGAGCTGCTAGCAGTTTCCTGGCAACTTTGGGCTTTTCATTCCCACTTTCCCCTACTGCTCTCACGTTAAAGAGCCTGTCCTGCCATTTTGCATCAGTAGAGTGGAACTGACCCCAAGGGCTAGCCGGGATTTACGGATGCGACCCTCTACACCCAGCAGCAGCGGAGCTCCCAGTTTGCTGCTGTGAACAGCATGGTGCCTACCCTGCACCGTATAGCTTGGGGTACGGAGGCCAGACCTTATGTAGGAAACTTCTGCCTCACAAGGAATGCAAAGCACTCGGCAGCTCAGTTGTTATGCCTCCTCCCAACCCCGCCAACCTCACGTGAAACAGTTGTACAGCTCCGAAGCAACAGAATATTGTGCCAATTTCTGTCTTTTTGGCTCAAGAGCATGCTGTTGGCTTTTAAACCCACTCTAGTTTGACATTTTCTGTCAGTTTGGCAGTCCAAGGGCATGACTTCCAGCATTCTTTAACTGCAGGGTTTTGTCAATGAGCTCATGCGCATGGGTGAGCGGGTGAGCAGGGAGCCCACCCCTCGCGAGCGGCTCTGCGGAGAGCCAGAGCCCTGGGAGACACCCGGGGAAACGGGGCTTCCCTCGACAACTGCAGAGAAAACAGAGACGGCATTAAAATTCATGTCCTGCAGTTCTCAGGTTTGTTAATGATGACGAATCAGTAATGTAGAAAAACAAGGAGCAAACCAGTGAAAACTGGAGGGCAAATGGGCTTTAAAAAAAAAAAACTACTTACGGCACAGAAGGACAGAGTCAAGATTTCTTGAAAGCCGTAACCAACAGATGTATCACGTATTCATTTTCATACTGCATACAACATTAAAGGTATAAACCAAGTAAGAAGCTTCCCAGCAAACTCTGCAGACAAGGAGGCACTAGTTCAGCCTCTGTTTCTCAACCTGTTCTCCACAATAGTGCAGATGGGACCTGCTTCCAGTCTTGCTGCAGCATCGCCCTGGAAGTACCTTTGGAAAGGATATCACGCACAGCAGGAGCTGTATATTTTAACTGCAGAAAGGATTGGATTTTGAGCACCGTTTGCACACTTCTAGCCACAGAAGGGTTCTGAAAAGGCCCATGATTTATGTTTTTTTTATCATAAACTCACACTCAAGAAATGGAAAATGTGAAGTTTGCAAGGTTCAGTGCCTCAAAGTTGGGTACGTGGTTCTGAGACATCCAAACTTAAGGGCAACCACTGAAATTCTGGCACTCTGTCATCATGGAACATAAACATAAGGTATTTTTGCAAATGGCTCCTCAAATTAAGGAAAGTCTCTAGTCCTCTGACAAGGCCAGCAAGGCAACTAGCAATGCAAGAACTTTTTGTTCCTTTTCGGAACAGATTGTGGCAACTGTAGTTCCTTACTGAAGCACAGGGTATCTGTAAAGCATCCAACACAGGTAACTTTGAGATTAGGGGTCAATAATGCACTGAAAAAAAATGGAAGGAGAAAGAAATGCAATCTAAGTTCACTTTAGCCCCAGTATATTACCATTAGTGGAAATCCCCAAGATAACCTCCTTTTCCACATATATGTAATAGCTTTCAATTTCAGGAGGTCTAGCAGTAACTGTGAAATTTCAAACGAGGACCAAGAAGTGTGGCTGTAGGTAACGCATCGTAGTAGGCCTTAATACCTCAATTCCTGTGACCTTTCCTATATAGGTGGGTATTATCCATCAGGGAGAACTAAATAATAATCCTTTCCTTTTTCTTTCTTTAGTTTTTTCCTCTCAAAGATCATTTCTCAGCAAACCCAGGAGGTGAAGGAGTGTGACGAGAAGAATGAGTCGCCTGTGAGGGCGATGTTGGAGGACGGGTCCTGCACGGCAGCCCTGCTGAAACGGCAGATGAGGCAGATGTTCTCCATTCCTGCCCACTGCCGAGGCGCTGGTGTTTCCTCCTCACTAACCACAGGCTGGAAGCAGCGATCATGCATCATCATCTCCTCTGCTAACGGGCACTCAAGTGTGTAATAAGTTGAATTCCATCTTGTTGATGAATCTTATTTTACTTGTTTGCCATGGCAGGGTGTTTCTTTGTTAACAAGTGAATGGAGACATATGGCTTCGGTAGGGCGACCGAAACGAGCTGTGCTTGGCCAGCGGTTCTGCTGTTTCGCCCCAATTTGCTGACACCAGGTTCTGCACTGACTGCAGACTCGTCGAGCTGGCTGCACAAGTCACCCTTTTCACCCGCTCTATTTTGTCTGAGACAATTTTATCTCCCATGGTGTAAAACACCCCGGGTGTTCCTTATGGCCCTGGAAGAGTGCCAGTGCTGTATCCCCCCTGCACCAAGGCACTAAACCTGCAAACACGACCGGTAGCGTCAGTGTTAACCCCGAACAGCAGCTTCAGCTCCTCCTTGCTGCGACTCGTGCCCGTCTCTCACTTCCGCACGGGCACGGGGCCCTTCTCCTGCTTTAGCACTTTACAGTCTGCAGGACTGGCGTAAATTACTGCCCAAGGGAAAGAACTGGGTAGGTTCTAGGTAATCTACAAATAAAAAAAATGCTCCGCACAGCAAATTGGTAGCCCATCAAAGACAAGTGTAGCAGACTTGCATCCTTCCCGCTCCCTGCGCTTGAAATGCAGGCAAATACACCTGCACTCAGCCCTAGCTTATCCCCAGGCTTCCCTAAGAGTAGTGATAGGCTTCCCCTAGTAATGATGAATGGATGTTTTCCTCCTAATCTTCAACGTGCCTATTGAATTTTTCTCCATTTACATTTCCCAGTGCCTGAAGCTCTGTTCTATTCCCTCCTTGGTGAATTATCTGGGAACTTATTGATTAATGATCTTTTAAGAAGTCCACTTCTACAAGCAGGGTTGTTACTACCAGCACAGCACTCAGACTGCCACCGCAGCAGCAATTTCAGTCCCCGGCGCCTGTCTAAGGGCTCAGCACAGCCATTTACCTCTGCTCCGCTCTTGCTCGGCTGCGACCTCTGCAGAGAGCGGCCTGAAGGGGCCAGGCCTTGGCGCCCAGGGACGGACACAACCGCACGAATGGTGGCAGTAGCACAGCAGGACAGTGCCAACTCCGCTGCTCTGCCAGGCTTCTTCACGGGGCACCCCATGGCCTTTGTATCATCTAACTGCAGCTGCCCCACAGCCCCGGCCCTTGGAGAACCTTTCCAGGTGCTGCTGCTGTTCAGACAACATGAAACTTGGGAGTCCGGAGCAGTCACTTCAGCAGAGCTTCTGAGGCAGCACCAGTAACCTCCAACCTGGGCTCCTCTAACTCTGTTGTTATTCTTCATATGAAATCCTAGGAGTACATAGGCCAAGTGAAAGAGAGAGAACTGTTCAAAATTGCCTCACGTCTTGCGCTTCACCCCCTCTTTACAGACACGGTCGCTCGCAACGCGCTGTGCGGCGCGGCACAGCCCGAGCTCTGCAGCGCATCCCTGTGCTCCCAAGAGCTCCTCACGAGTCAGCCAGCTCAGAGGGTTCAGCAAAGCCTCCTGCCGACCCAGCCGGGCTCACGCGCTGCCTTCTCCCCAGCAAAGCACCATTTCCTATTTTCCACCCTTGGTAGATGAAACAGGTATGCGCTGAACACTGGGAGCAACTTCTGAAAGACATAATTTTCTCAGCCCATAAATGTCACTTGCTACCGAATTAAGTATTTCCTCACCCCATTTCTGCAGCACTTCAGCATTTTAATTTGAAATACAGTTGATAGAAATTACTATTTGCAAGCAGCAGTCGGGTTTGGATGTAATTCTGAGCTAAGTACTTGCCTGTTTCTTATGCACCTCAGTCCTCTACTGCCTCGGAGTGCAACAGGGAAGGTGAGAAACAGAAATGAATGCAATCAGAGGAGGAGGTATCTCATAAAGCCAAGACAGACGAGCTGAAGGGTATGATTTGTTTTACGTGAGAGTAACCACTCTAAGGCTTTCGTAGTGGAAATTCCCATTGTATGAAACTGATTTTGCAGTGCAGTATTTAACATCTTTGGAAAACAAGTTTGGTTGATACAGAAGAAATGAGACATGATTCCTACAACAAAGCCATTCAGCTTAAAGAAAAAAAAAAAACACAACAAAACCCTCCACTAATTTGGATTTTTTGCAAGGCTCAGATACTTTGCCTTCATTCACAGGCCCCAGCTAACACCACATCACCTAATACTTTTCTGCAACGATCAAATCCCAAGATGCAGCTGAAGGTCAGAAGCAAGTCCTTTCCTTTAGCAAACTGCAGTTGAACTACCATTTCAACTTAAGGCTCATTTATAGGTGCTAATTTCCTTATTTATTTATAGTTGTAGTAGAAGGGTAACAAATTATTCTCTAATTCATGGGTCACCAGCATAACTGGACCAAACAGGCATTAACTTTTGCATCAGTGCAGATGAAGCAAGCTTTGACCTGCCAATCACCATCATAGTGGACTCAACTCCTGCAGATATTAACGTTATTCTTGTAGATATTGTGTACGTTAATTTGAAATACTTCAGAGAAGCGGCTAAGAGATTAAGAAGAGAGTCTGAGAGATCTTTAGTGTTATTTGAGAGAGATATTTCTAATTAAGTTATTTGAATATGCAGAATAATGAGTTGCTCAATAAGGAGGACTAGGGGACAACAGTAAAGAGAAGATTTGCTTGACAGATCTTTTACTGCCTGAACAAAAATGCGTGTTCAGGCAAAGAACAGCAAAGAAGCAGGACTGAAAACTACATTCTTGTCACTAGTAAAGAAAACCAGAAAACAAGGAAGGATAAAAAAATTATAAAGAATAATTGGAGGTAATGACGGTAATTTGTTTCCCTATTCTGAGATAATTGATCTACACTGAAGATGTAATTATTGTACATTAAAGAGATTAAACATAAGGTCTGAGGCACAGAGTGAAGACAAGCGTGAGTCTGAGATACTGCAATTATGACATTTTGGAAGTCATAATATTTTGATGTTGGCCTTTCAAAATTCAGGGACAATGACAATACAGCGAGCATCATTTCAATTGTCAAATACCTGCTATTTCTGTCCTTTTTCTCTTTTCTTCAGACTGCAGTCTTTGACAGAGCGCCTGCTGCCAGCAAGAAGCCAGTTAAACGCTGTGACAGTCCATTTGCTTAGGGATGACAACTGCGCTCAGGTTGTCTTCTTTTGATTGCTAATCACCCTTCACAAAAAGCGACTCATTTAGTTATTCATGGGGCTTCTGAGCCTCCGAGTCTTTGCCTGTTTGCATCTCCCCTCCAGGTGATCTCACGCCTTCCCCCTTACTGCTCCAATATCCGGGACAATGTTCTTGGAGCCCGTAACACCCCATCCATCACGTTGGGCTGTACGTGACGCACCGGGCTGGGCAGCAGCACCCTTCGGTCCTCATCACCCTCTTCCATCAGCTCCCTCCGAAGAGCTCCCGGGCCAGGGAAGCCCCATCCCACTCTGCTAGGAATCAGGATGCTTGTTGGGAAGGCACCGCAGCTGCATCCTGCAACACAGCTGTGATCACGGATTTAGCAACCAGCAATGCTTACCGCAAGCCTGCTATGTTTGTTACTAAACCTCCTTCCTCTTTCTAAAAATTTTATCTACTTAGATCTTGTAACGCTTACAAGACATTTAGTCTTGTAAGGTCTCTGGGATAAGGACTGCCTTTTACTGCCTTGCATGATGTGGTCCAACTTGAGATCTCTCAAGTGTCACCAGGTCATCCCCACTAAATCGTAGTAACTACTGAAGCAGCACACGGAGCCCTTGCTCCATATGGTCTTCAGACCTTAGGTGTTTCTTGTCTGCAGAAACACATTTCTGAGGGTCAAAGGAGAAGAGGAAACACACTTCTAAGGGGCAAAGGGGAAGATGGAGAGAGGGAAATTTCCTCTGCTAGTTCTCCCTGCCTTGCTCCTGAAGCTGCAGGTGCTAATGGTGAAGATGCTGATAAGCACTCCAGGAGAACACTGTTTAAACACTCAGCAATAACGAGAAGTAATTCAAAACCCTGGAAGAAAAAAGTCAACATTTGTATTTTGCTGACTTTTATAATGCTGCTCTTATTGAACTTTTCTTCCAGTATCGACTACAGGGAAGAAAGCAGCGTGACATGCCATTGTACGCTGCTGATGAACCGAGGCACAGACCCGCTCCTCTTGTCAATAAGAAAATATTGTGCCATTTCTCCTGGAGAGCTCTCTGACACTTTGATTTTTTGTTTTTTAAAGAAGAGATAAAACGGCCCATACACTATGTGGGCAGCGAAATGGCTTCTTTTGAAATTCTGGAGACGACAAAGCTCCTTTGATATAAGGCACACGTTCCACCTCTTCTCACCTCTGTGTTGAGCGGTGCTTATTCTTGTTATCTGCCTGGGAACTGCTGCAATATCTACTCCGATTTTACTGATATCATTTACTGCTGCAGTTCATCCTGCCTTGGTTATGTCCACATCTATTAATTACATGAAAAGAGATGTCAGATATTCAAGCAGAAATGCAGGGAGGCTTTTGCTTTGGGGGAATGGACTCTTCGATACTGCAGCGTGGTGACAAAGGCAGCGACATGTCACAGGTGCCATTGCTGCTTGGTTCCTAATGCGATAACGAGAGTTATGGCAAGACACGTATAAAACATCATCAAGGGACATATAGGAAACACATGATTGTGAGTTGCTCTTAGCCCTTAAATATCCAGAGTGCTGGCATCTCTTGTATTTCTGCTCCCAACAGCACATAAATGCCCATATACTGTATAACACCAGGGTCACAGTGTTTGACACGCTGGACTAGGAGNTGAGTTGCTCTTAGCCCTTAGATATCCAGAGTGCTGGCATCTCTTGTATTTCTGCTCCCAACAGCATATAAATGCCCATATACTGTATAACTCCATCCAGGGAGACAGTGTTTGACACGCTAGACTAGGAGTGCCTCAAAGGGGGCACAGATTTTGCCCAGATATTAAACAGATAGTGCTAAACCTCTGCCTTGTCCCTTCAGCATTAAGGATTTACATACTCATCGGTTTGGTAACACCAGTTTTGCCTTCACACATGCCAGACCTGCCTCCACCTTTGAGGACTGAACTGCTTGGCTGAACCACCCTCCTCTGCACCTGCAAATCAGCCTTCACCTTGCCCAGCAGTTGAAGGCTCCGTCCACAGCACCATTCTGCCTTGTGCAGATGCTTCTGTTTAACCCAGCCCTAAACTCAGAGCGTTTTGATCAAACACTTCTAATAACTTTTCAACATTTTGTTTTATATCTAGGGCAAGAAGACAACAGGCAGATAGTAACATTTTGGAGGACGCAGCCGTCACCCCCTCCCGTCTCTCCGGTGAACATGCGGTGCCGTCCTGCCCTCGCTGCAGTCGCTCACCCCAGCCGGCAAGCACAGATGCTCACCCTCATTTCCCAAATAAAGCCCTGAGGCAGGAAAGCGGCTAGTGTGTGCTATATACCACCCTGAGCAGCATTTAAATACGTGCTTAAACTTTAGTGTGCATTTAAGAAGTCATCTCAACAGGGATGAGCCCTGTCGGTGCCTCCCCGGCACATCTGCAAGGGTCGAGAAGGGACGGTGGCTGCTGCCAGCGGCGGCTGAAGCCAATAACCCTCCTGCTAAAACCACCCGCGTGGAGAGGAGCAGTTGATGGGTCACAGCTTGCAAAGCCCTACGGCTGCACTGCCCCCTTCGTCAACATCCTGGGCTTTCTAATCTCTAAGAAAGAATTTCCTCCACCTGTTTGCTACTTACAAAGCTCCAACAAGGAGCTTTTCCATCTGTTCAGAAGTAATCCTGCCCAGCGCACTGAGACCTGCTGCTGAATTGGTATCCATTGAAAGTACTTCTTATTAAAAAACAAAACTGGCTGATTACTCTGTGTATCTGCAAGTATGTTACTAATTAAAAATATATATTCTTGGGTCAGGTTCATATTACTCTCTACTTTGTAATAAGGGCAATTCTACATTCAAAGGCAGTGTTTACATTCATCAAATGAACTAAGTCTGTCTTGGTAATTAACAATTATTCAAATCCTGCCCATTATTACTCAAAATAATAAAGAAAATATTTTTCTTTATCATGAGCTAGCTAGGTCAGTGAACACAAGGGCAATGTAGATCTTAAAATTCCCAGGAAACAGAGATTATTTCAAACACTTCTAAGAAAAACCCGTACATCATTGTCAGCTGCATTAGAGAGTCCCAGATGTAAAGAAAGGAGGAAAAACTCATAGTACATCACAACATGCACACAAATAAGGTCCTTGCTTTCTTCCCTTTCTCTCTGTACTCTGAGATCACATAGAATCAATTATAACTATTTGAATAGATTATTTTAAAAATTCTGCCCAATGAACCCAGTTTGCTTTCAAGAAGCAACTCTGCATTAAATATTGATGTGTTAATGTATTTAACATTAACCTTCAAGATTATTTGGACAAGTGAAAATTGCCTAAGAGTGTCAGGGCAGCTATGCTCTAAACAGAAAGTTGGCTTTTCGGTAGGGCAGGTTCTCTGGTTTTTAGAGCTCTGACTCTCGGATGATGGGCCCAGTCTGACTTTGACATAACCTTGTACAGACTCGCACAGTTCTAAAACAAAGGGGAACCAAATCTTCTAATTTTAGCAAAAGACTCATGTTTAGGAGTCCCAAAATGGATGTAGGCACCTAGGCTTGACTCAGGGCCTTGTCTCTGGACATCAGGTGTGAAATAAGGACTAGGAGCCCAAGGGGCCCAAGTGCCACCTGTGCTGGCAGGCCGGGAGAGTCAACACACTCCTTTTCCAGGGATTTCTTTTCCATTGGAAGCTAAAGTGAAACCTCCAAGCTCCTCCAATTGACAGAGTCACCAGAGTGGCCCCAGCTGAGTGGTTTCCCTCTCTGGGAAACCTCTCTGGGACCTCTCACCCACCCTAAAAGAACAGTGGGAACTTGCTGAGGTTTCCTCCTGCTATTCAGCAATTCCTTCTGAACGATGTAGGGCTCCATAGCATCTTCCGGAGGCTTCAGCTGGGATACTACAGCCCTTCCTTCCCGAGACACGGGTGCCAGATCCTGTTCCAGGGCACTCAGAGCATCTACCCAGTCAACTTTATGCAGGGCCGTTGCCCACGCTCATTCCGTCTGTATGGGATTCCCAAGGAATCCAATGGGAAACCATCTCTCCTGGAACTGCTATAGGCTCTCCTGACGTTACCTAAAATCAGGCAACACAGTACTGCAAGCACCTTGGGAGAACACTGAAAATAAACCGCCTCAATATAATTTGATATATTTTTCTAATAACATTTCTAATGAATATTTTATTTTCCGTAGTGCTGGACTTAATTGGCTTGGAAGATGATTGTCATTACATTAAGGAACAAACAGTTCACTAGAGCTGAAGAATGCAATAATTGATTTCCTAATGTGGCAGCAGAATTAAGAAATCATTATTTTTATGTTCTTAGCTATGTTAAGAAAAGATGGTGTGGATTCAGAAATGCTTCACTTGGAAAGGCTTATTTTGATGGTGTCCAATTCTCCAAATTTCTTTTTCTTTAGCCAGTTCGGATCGATACCCACCTTGCTGCAGCCAGCCCTGCTCTCCTCACTCAGGTCAAGTTGTCTGTCGCTCTCGCAGCTCTCCAGGAAGCAACATCAGGCCTGGGGGCTGCAAACACCGGTCCTGAAGGGGTGTCACCTGCCTGGAAACTGGACACTAGCAAAGGACAAGGCGTCTGCTAGCGCTTGCAGGGGCAGGCTCCGCTCAGGGATCCTCTTCGCCAACCAGATACGCGAGTCTCACCTATTCCGATGTCGTGATCGAATGATCCTGTGATAGAAAATGTGGGTTCTCATCCGCCTGAGCCTCCCTTCCCTGAGAATAATCCCTGCAGCTTGCAAAGGTCATTGATGTCTTCAGATGAAGAGTAATGAGCACTAATATGACTATCATCAGCATAAAATTACTGTTTCCTCTCTAGCCCTTGAGCTGTGTTAGATAGGGCAATGACACTTAATTCATTTGATGTAGCTATGTAGGAACGATCATATATACACAATTAAAAACATCATTTTTATCAATTATGTACTAGCATCTCAGCTGTACTCTACTAATTAGAAAAGGAAAGAAAAAAGATAGTGGCTGAAAATTAATTATGCCAACATTTCTATATTGTTTAGAATCTAGTTACAAAAATTAAATATTTATATCATTATGGTTGCCATTATGCATCCTAATGTGATTGCCTGAGAGAAAACACAGCGAGGAGCTCCAGCATTCCAACAAGTTCCAATTTTGGCTGCTCCTATGAGCCGATAATGCCGACAAGGATGTATCTAAATTTGATACCTTTAGACAAGAACCTGCTCTCCGTGGCGAGCTTGTGACTCCCTTTCAAGCTGCTGAGCTGCCACATTGGTCAGAAAGAATCAAACAACCTTCTATTCAGCTAAAGAATGATTTGAACACTTCAAGGTACTGAAATGGTTCCAACTCTACAAGGCACAGATCAAGGGCTAAATCCAGTGCCTATTACAGGAGCTCTCCTCAGACCTGGGTTACCACATTTCAGGACCAGAGGCTCATTATAAGGCTGAAGTTATCATTTGAGGGAGATTTTTCCACCCAGTTTCTTTTCTGTTCCCACTTGCTTTGGACTCCCCGCCAACCTGTTATTTCCCTGAATTATTTTTCTCCATTTAATCTCTTGCAGCCTTCCTGAAGCAGCTAGAAACAACCACTCTAATATCGCATCAAAATGTGGTTTTTGGCTTTTCCGTGTGCGCGTTCATCCCCAGAAAGTGAACGGCTGCGTGGGACAGGCTCTAGCGACAGCTCCCAGGAAGCTGCCCAAACAGTCGGGACCCACACGAGCTTCTGACAGGCCGTGCAGGACAACTTTGCTCTGTGGGTAACTGCGGAAAGGTGGGCCCTGACCTCACTCCTTGCAGTGCAACTTATACTGGGATCCCACCCTAAGGGCTTCTTCCCTTGCAACTGTTATAACAGCTATAAAACACACCTGCCTTGCCCTTGACTTGGCTGCTCCTTAGCGGATTCTGTTCCTACAGCTTCATGTGCCCGTAGCTTTCCTTAACTTTTAATGCTCATCCTCAGACTCCTGAGCCAAGGCTAACAGCACCTATGCGATCTGCCCAGCACACACAGCATTTCCATCCCGCAGATGAGGCCCTGCAGCCCTGGCCATCACACCGCCTGCCACACTGCTCTGCAACGAACTCAAAAGCTTATGAAGATGTATGTACACAGGATAAAGTATCATGCAAACTTTTCACTTAAACACCGAGTAATCCAGCTTTCGAAAAGGCTGAGGTCACCTTAATGTGCAAGCTGGAAAGGAAGAAGTATTTAAAAAATCATTCTAGGCATCAAAAAAACCCATAAACACATGGCTAGTGTTAGATGTTTGTACAAACAATACCCCAGACAGAAATGTCTCACAGGTTTGACTCAGATATTTAAGGAGAAAGACAGCACATCGCATCCTTTCTTCAGCGGAGTTTGGAAACAGATTTTCAAGACATGTTTATCTGAGAGACGCTTTGATTAAAAAAAGAATCTCTGAGCCCATCATCAAATTTTAAACCCATGATTTAGCACTTCCTCCAGCTCGTTGCATTTAATTCCTTCAGCCGTAGCAAGCGCAGCCTTTGAAGGCAGCCCCTGCCTGCGCCCCTTTGAAGCTGGACACCACCTCCAGCAAACCAAAGTGCTTTAAAAGGGAAGCAACCTGATGGAAACCCTTTGAAAGAGGAGCCCTTCAGCTGTGTGAAGTGTTTAAGAACAAAGCGCTGTCCCCAGAGATGTAACATCCTTCATCGGAGATGCTAATTTCGAGAACTCTTTCATTTGAGGAATGCTTAGATTTTCTGTGCTTCGAGTAGAAAGGGTCTATCTGAAAACAACAGCAGTTGAGAATTGGGACAGGCAAAGAGTAGCTACCTAACCTGGCTGGAGCATTGACTCTGGTGAGCAGCGGCAGGATGTTACTGATACCGGGCAGGATCAGTTATCTGAGTTTGGCATCACGACATAAAACCTGACATCGCTCCATAAGACACCGCGACCTCCCTGCGGGGAGGCGACCACGTTGGCAGGAGCCCGTGACACCAGGCAGGATCCTGAGGTTCCCAGCTCCAGCTACCTGCAGGGAACAGCGATACCCAAACAGCTCTGTATGGTGGGGATGGAAAACCCTAAAAATTGGTTAAAAATTGTCAGTATATCCTAGAAATGTAAAGAAAACAGCAGAAAACAAAAAAGAAAACACGTCATGGACATCCCATGGACAGCACCGAAAAAAAGTGGTCACAGTTCAGCACAAAATGATGCGTGTTTGTGTGTGGGCATGCAAGTATACAGGTGTGCATGTGTAAAATCGTCTCTGCTTGATTCTCAAAATCCAGGAGTCATTAAGTACTTAGCAGAAGAAGGAGAGAGCAAAACGTGGCACGTCAGCACTATGGAATAAGCTGCCTGTCTACGTCCATCTCTTCCCTGCTGTTTAACTTCCTCAGAGTGCGACAACCGCGCAGGGAACAATGTAAAGGCTGCCCTAGGTTTATAGGTGCTTTCCTAGTACACACCATTATAATATTATCAGTCATTTCCTCATTGATATCAAACGGCTGTTTTATGGCCAAAAGGGCAGGGGGGAGAGGGCTGTGGAGCTCCGATCTGAGCTGGGGCTGGTAAACAGCAGCGTCAATAAATACCCGCGTTAACCCAGGACAAGGACAGCAACGCAAAGGCAGCCTTATTCTCCCAGGAATTTGTGTGTGTAGCAATGAAAGTGAGACAGGAAAATGCCTTACAAACCTCTCAAGATTTTTAAATGCTGATCAATATGTACAACCCCTCTGTGCAACATTCTATGTGAGCAACTGCCTGCAGTAAATAGGTACAGCAGCCCCCAGCACTTCACTTGCTCCCACCCTTCTGCCTTTTCCATTCATTGGGAAACCAGCAGCCAGGTGTTGTAGCTCAGCACAAGAAACAGCTCTAAACAACTCTAAAAAACAGATTTTTCAAGTAGTTGACATGATTTTGCGTGGGCTGGGCAATGAGAACAGGCGCTCTGCTCCGCTGGAGCGCAGTGTCCTGCGGGAAGCTCCCGCCAACACAACCAGCCAAGAGGCAACCACCAGCATCAGGGTTTCCCTCCATCCCATCATCTTGCTAGATGTGACAATGAGGAAGACCAAGGTGGCACTGTCCAAAGTGCTCTTCATCTCATCTCCTGTACTTGAGCTACTTGCTAAGCCACTTTCTGCCATTTCCAGTCCAAGCAAGTTCTGGTTTTACACAACTGAAACAGGAGTAATTTATCCTTTGGTGTTAATTGTGCTTCTTCCTTTTCTTTTTACTTTTATTGAAAGACTAATGTTAAGGATAGTGAAGAATTCATAATTAAGGAGATGCTTTAAGCAGAATTTCTGTTTGAAAAGCAGTGAATATCTTCACTAATATTCCACTTTAACAGATGTTCTGCCTCATCTACATTCCCTTTACTCACTGTCTTACCTTTGACCTTTCTTTTGAAGGTATTCTTAGAAGCGGATGTCAGTATTTATCTACCTGCTGTGTTTCCATCTGCCTATGCAGTGCACGAACAACCACAAATTATATTTCCTTTGTGAAAGTGTGAACGACAGAAGCATTTCTAAGGCTTCGCATACATGGAACGATCAGATTTTATCTCCTCAGTCTTGGAGGAAATATGCAACCTGTACCTGCACAGCTGCCAAATCAAGAGTTGGATTTCCAGTGTCTCCACTGAGATTTCCTACCAGGAATCTTTCCTGGATGCCTCCATCACCCTTGTTTTACTCATCTTTCTTGACAGGTAAAATAAAGTAGTAACATTCATAGCCAGGACTGCCCGAAGAAATGCAGAGCAGCATGAAGCCATTATGTAGTGGTCTCCTTTGAGAATAGTTATCAAAACAAGGATTTGAGAACACATTAAAATAGATGCAACTTCAAAGATCAGGGAAACACGTCCTCCACTGATGACTTCAATGGAGCCAAAGTAATTCTAGGTCTGGTCTTGCTATTTGCGTACTCTAAGAAGCAGAAGTAGTTTCACTGCCAGGAACGAAAATATGCTTTACGACAACTACTTACTACAACAAGAGAAAGGAAGAGGGGTATTTTCTGAAAAAGCGTCAGCTTATTTTTTTGCCAGATTGGCAAAAGAATCCATAGAAATGTGTGCTTGGCAAGCCAAACTCAATCCCAAAATAGAAACATCGACAAAAAGAGTATCAAGGCACACATTTCACACTTAAAAAGAGAGTATAAGAACTTATTTTAACTACAGCAAAGAACACAACTGCATTAATTAAGAACAACACCAAAGTAGGGTACATTGAGACTTTCTAATATAGCAGAGTTTGAAACAAATGCCTATGTCACAACTTGGGGAATGATTCCAGATCTGATCTTCAGAGGTCAGGTAACATGGAAGGAAAGGCACACGTTCAAGAATTTAAGTATAAAAGTGCAAATGACAAAACGTCCTACATTAGTGGATTTTCACTGTACACTTATTTTCGATATGTGCAGTCATTACATGATGTCCTGTTCTAACACTAAGTTTTTCCTGTTTTAAATTTTGCATCCCTTGAATTGACTGAGACAAGAAAGTATACAGAAAACTTACATTTTTTTGTCAAGAAAACCTTGAAAACCAGAGTGAACTGTGATCAGCGAACAGTGAAAATCCTGTCATTCAAGGTCAAAGAAAACACGAAGACCTTACTGTGCACGTACCATTTAAAAATATGTCTGCACTGCTGTTTACCAACATTCTCATTTGCTAGAGCAAAAGTCGCTACAAAAATACTATTTCTTGAAACACTGAGTCACAGACGGAAGCTCAGCTTATTTCAAATATTCCTTTCCCTACGCAGCTGTGATTCCAGGTTTTTAACTGTTCCCTTGATGTTACTGGGACCTAGACAAGCAAAGGCCTTCAGTATTTAGCAAAGACAACTAATTAGGCAATTGCTTCCTGGATAAAGATGGATCTAGGCACATGCAGTTTTCCTACACTAAGAAATAAATTTAGGATAGTCAGAATAGACTCTCTGCCCTGGCCAAATTCCAGCAATGGCAATTAAATCCTCTTTAGCATCTTCACTGCAGTCTAGAGTATTCTCCTGGACACACCAGGACCACACAAATTTTACATATCTATTTCTCTCCACTGACTATCCAAAGAGTCTGGACTATTCTGGCTCTCTCAAAAAGGCAGACAGCTCATTTTTATGTGCAAATGTTAGGATAAATGAATCTCATCCCAAACTCCAGGGCATAGATAGAATGGGAATCATGCCCAATGTAATGAAAAGGCCTGGCTGTAACTGAGCCCGGGGACTGAAAGGAGGCAATCAGGCAACAGGGGAAATGAAGAAAAGGAATAAAAGGGCCCAAATTAAAAGACAAAAAGAGCATTGTGGAAACCTCATCATAGACATCTTGTATCAGCATGAGAAAACCTGGCGTTAATTCAGCATTTATTCAAAAAAACAGGGAGTGTACAGTCAACTACAGAATCAATGTTTTGACTAAAACACACATTTGTTCAAGAGCAACTTTCTTTTCACCCAATAGTTTCACTTCTCCAGTGATCAATGCTATTAAAAGGGTCTGCAAGGTGAGGGGCAGGTTAGCACTACTTCTGCACTTGACAGAGACCAGACTTAGACATATGATGCTGGATTTGTTACCCTAATCCATTAGCACCACAGGTTTTGAAGAGGCTCATTTGTTAGGCTCTGGCATATCACAGGACGAAACTATTCATGACTCAATTACCTGTGAAGAACTGCAGAAGGTCAGCTTGGCTCTGAAGGATGCCAGAAAAAGCAGCGGCCCATCAGTAAAAGGAGAAGCACCTGCAGCAGACACCCGCCTGACCGTGCTGCCTTGGAGAGCGTCTCCAAACTGGGATTACTGAAAGGACTAATTGCAATACATGGAAATACTCTGATTGCCCCTTTACAACAGCATGAATCCACGGCAAACACCAAGCCAAAGTGGTGACTGCTTGGCTTGTGCTCATGCAAGTCATTTCTTTAAGAGATCTCTTTCTTCTACCTCCCTCTCCACTAAGGACAAATACTTTGTAGCTCAAGCAAAAATAAAATTTATTGCCTGAAAAATTTTTAAAAGTAAAAGCTAACAGAGGCTGAGGGAGCTGGGCCTGTTGAGCCTGGAGAAGAGAAGGCTGAGAGGGCACTTGATCAGTGTGTGCAAGTACCTCAAGGGAGGCAGTGAGGAGGATGGGGCCGGCCTCTTTTCAGTGGTGGCCACTGACAGAACTAGAGGAAACGGCCACAAACTGAAGCATCAGAAGTTCCACAGGAACTTAAGGAAAAATGTCCTGACAGTGAGGGTGACAGAGCACTGGAACAGGCTCCCCAGAGAAGTTGTGGAGTCTCCTTCTCTGGAGATCTTCAAGTCCCGTTTGGATGCAGCCGTGTGCCACGTGCTCTAGGTGGCCCTGCGTGTGCAGGGAGGGTTGGACTAGATGACCTCTAGAGGTCCCTTCCAACCTTAGGCATTCTATGATTCTAACATAATATTCAAAACTTTGTAATACTTGTAAAAATGATCAAAATGTCCCTTGTGGACTAGCAGGAAACACTCATATAAACAGTATTGCCAAAATTCCCCCTGTCACAGTGCCTCCAACAAGCATCGTTCTTGCAGCCTATTGCTGCGTAATGGAGCAGTCACCACAGGGAAGAGCACAGTGTGGGAGGCAAGTGGGAACATGCAGCATCCCCGTCATCCTCCGTACTTGAAAATTTGGGAACTATCAGAGAACTTGAAACATCCTGTCTACAGTGTAGTACCTGGATGCGCCCTAAAAGATGTAGGATTTTCCCTATGACCCTTCAGGAAGGAGTTGTCCCATATGACCTCACTTGAACTTTTTGTTCACTCTGCCTCTCTTAACCAACCAAGCAAAAGATCCTCTAATGCCTTTAGGCCTTGGTGCCTCAAGGGTTCACATCACCTGCAATCTAGCCCTAGCATCCAAACAATAACATACTTTTTTCATTTGAAAAAAGTAAATAAAGTGCACCCCATAAAGCTCACATTCCAACCAAGAAGCATATCTTTACATTCTAAAACTATCAAAGAGTGAATGATTTTTAAAGGCTGAAGCCTACATTGCTTGTGAGAGCGTTGCCTGACACTTGGGGGAAGGGTATCAAAGGGAATACATTAAATTCTTCTACAGATTAAATCATTATAATGGAAACTACATGAAAGACAGTATTCCTAATGAGGGAAGAGTTGAAAACTGTGTCAGAAATTAGTCATGATTTTTGAAAATTAGACGTTCATTTCACTTGCTACCAAATAATTGGTGCTAAGCTGTCCTCATAACTGGACTGAACCCTAGAAACTGAGCAGTAACGGTGGTCCAAGCCCTCGATGCAAGTGCGTTAACAATGGTAATTTCTGTCAGGGTTTTAGCAAATGAGCTGCATGACTTCTGCTAATTTGGGGCCTGCTTTGGCTTTTGAAGTTAGTAGCGCTGTTGACTTCAATGAGGATGAAACCCAAGTGCCTTTCCTGGCCATTGCATTAATCAGCTCAAAAAGAAATCAAAGGCCCTGCCCAAAAGATAGGTCAAATTTCCAGAGTAAAACTAATTAAAAGAAAATCCTGCTATATGTATGCACCTTTGGCATCTCCTGCTTCCAGTCAGGTCCAGAAAACACCACCAGCTCAATGCCCAGGGCTGTTCCTCCAGCACCTGCAACCTTTTATCCTTCTCTAGTAAAGATATCCCCTGACTAGGCTTTGGTCTCAGACTAACCTAGATTGCCTGAGACCATTCAAAGCCATGAGCCAAATCTCACTCTCCTCATGCTCCTTCTCTTTCTCGGGGAAGGGACAGAAGAGTTTCTTTTTCTATTGAGCTTGAATGAAATTCAGAAGAGGAATTGTTATTCACGTCATTATCTAGCACAACAGGATACTGAGGTGAGATAAGGCCCTTCTAGGTACCTTTGGAAGAAAAAAAAAAAACTTTCAGGCAGAGAGGAGCCATTAGAAGTAAGGTTTGTGTAACTCTGGTTGGATGAAATGGAATAAAAGGCTTCCTGAGGTCTCCTTAAACCAAAGGAGGAAAGAATCGGCCAGAGTCTTAGAGCCACCCAAGAGCCAGAGAGAAAACACGTGCAGTTCTTTCAAGCTCATTCTTGTTATGGCACCTCGGTCACACATTAACCGCTGCCCACACCTCCCGCTTCGCTCCGCAGCCCTCTCCTCTCGGCTGCGCTCTCCCTGGCAAATCCTCATCCCAAGCAGACACCCGTGGTGCATCTCACTCACGGAGGGCAGAAGAACAAGCCTCCCACCAGAAAACGGACGAGCTTGACAATACAGCAAGCAAACAGAGGGGAACTGCTGAGCTGCTGCCTGCACAGCCCCAGCCACACGAGCTGCGGAGGCGACGGCACGTTTGCTCGTGCTGCATCCACCTCAGTGTTTCCTGAGTCCAGACAGCTACAGGCAAGGCAGGAGCTATTTCAGTTGCACAGGAACAATATTTCTGATGTGACTACAGCAGCAACTATTAGGCCTTCAAAAGGACACATCACAAAGCCAAACCGGGTCAGACCTGCCACGTGCAGTTCTCCTCCTCCCTGAGGTTATGAAAGCCCCAAGTTTTACTACGTGGGGGAACTTGGACAGGATGGACAGTCTGCTGGATTCACTCAGAGCAAACAGCCAGCTGGGCTACCCTGGAAGAAAGACTCGACTCCTCAGCATAGTCAGGGAAGGTGGGATTAGAGGGAGGCACTCGGAAGGCTGATGAACTGCTGTCTGCTGCCTCCTTGGAAGATGTTTTCTGCACGAGCTGTCATTGCATTCAATGTCTGACACTAAATTGTGAGGAACATCATTGTAACACCATTCCTGCTGGAATGGCCACCCAGTTCAGGGGGGTTCTGACACCAAACAGTGAAGAATCAAGTCCTGTCCAGCTGTAACTTGGCCCTCTTCTACCTCTGAACTTATGACACAACCTAAAGCTACCTGAGCAGCGTCCAAAAAAGCATGACCTGCATCTGCTCTAGGCCAAAAGAACCAGCTCTGTTCCCAGTTTCCCACTCGGAAGGGGCTACCTAATATTACCCATTACCTTTCTGACCGTCAAAGCGCTGTCTTTGAGAACGCCCCACATGGTGCCGTCACGTCACCTCACGGCATCACCGCGGCTCTGCCCAGCGGGCCCGGTGACACCTCTGCCTTTCAAAGCAGGAGCAGAGCAGCCGGGGCCGCGCGCAGCAGGGGAGGCCAAGGCCCAGCCCAACCTGCCTCCTCCTAGCCCAAGTTCCACAAATCTCAGTTTTGCCAAGTTCTGCACTGTGAAGGGCACCACGCAGCCCTGCGGGAACGCAGCTGCGTGCCAGCAACGAAAAAGGCATCAGTGAAGAAATGGGAACAACAGACTCGTTATAAACACAAGCCGGAATTCCTGCTAATGCAGGTTCCCCAAGGAGAGAAGCAGAATGAGGCTAAGCACAGCAAAGCAGCAGTAGTATCCTGGGTAAATTATTCCATCACCCTCAATCCCCACATCAAATTTAAACCAGGCTGATAAAGAGAGAGCTCATTTTGGAGTACTCAGCACCATGGCACCGCTCGTCTTCATCAAGCTTCGCCGGCCGCAGTTTAACTCCCACACGAGACCTGCCCTTGGAGAGCTTCCACTGGATACCGCAGGGATAAAATCTCCAGAACCATCACAGAAAGCTCAGTTCAGCAGTCTATTGAAGCACGTGTACTGCGACAGAATTTCAGTGGTGCTGGACATGAACGCAACTTCAGTGAACACATGGAGAAAATGATTTCTAGCCCTGGGAACCAGTGCAACACTCGGAGTGTTTTCCCTTGCTGTCCTCTATTAGGATCAGACAAGCAAACTCTTCATCTGATTTTCTAAAAACAAGAAAGAACAAAAAATATGTTAGGCATGTGCCACAGGATAAAAAAGAAAGGTGATAATAAAAGAACTTAATTTTTATAGACTCCAGAGAAGATTCATGTTCCATCAATTTGAGTCTAAACAACATGAAAACGGGCCCAACCCAGGAGTAAATCCCCTCGGAGCGCATCCTTTTGAGGCAATTTTTCATCTTAGCCTTTCTAGCCGGAGACATCACACATAAATAAACATGTGCGAGTTGCTGCCAGCACGCTCTGCTTTATTAATTTTGTGTAGAGCAAGCTGGCTTTCGGGGAGGTTAATTTCCTGAACTGAGAAGAAAATGGCACTTCACCAATTTGAAAATAAATAATTGTGCGGATACTTCAGTTCATTATTTTTAACTTGGCAAAGTCTTTGCAGACTTGAGGCATGCTAATGGCTTAGAGAAACGTAGCTATTTTCACTAACCACTTGCCGTGTCGTGTGTCCTATGCCATGGTACCTAGAAATTAAGGGCTGTTACAGCCACCGTGCCCAGGCCCTTTTAAGCCAAGCTGAATTAACCTCAGGAATAGCAGCTACAAAAATATCGCTAGTATTAGAGGAAAAGACACAACATACATGGCGTTACAGAAAACATGGCTAAACACCTGTAATGTGCCTAGCACGCGGGGAACTTGTGAAGCTCAGAAGCGATCCCGTCCTCTTTGGTGGTTCTTAAGGGACCTTAAGGGCCGAGTGTGCGGCACTTATGGGATGAGGAGCTCTGGTTTGAGGGCTTGGAGTGTCTCCCGAACCACCTAGGAAGCTGGGACCAGGACACGGGCACATTGAGCGCAGGCTCCACTTGCAAGACGGACGGGACTCCATTCATCCCACACGGCCCTGGAATCCCTTGTGCTGGGCTCCCGGTTCACTTAATGCAGACGGACGGGACCTGGCTCTGGCGGCACTGCTTGACTGCGGCTATTTTAGAGTTGAGTCTAAAACAGCTAGCAGCCTTTCCAAGGTTTTCAAACACAGGCTGAGAAACAATCTTTTAATATATTTATTAACAGTGGGGTTAATCTAACAGAAAGCCCTGATGAAACTGTATTGGTGTATTCTTTATTATTATTATTTTTTTTTTGGAAATAAGTGGTACAAAAGCTTGGAGCCGTGCAAATCTGTGCCGCCAGCACATTTCTTTTTAACCAGTTTAAAAATCTGATAAAAATTCTAAGTAGTACTCTGAACAATCTGCATTTTTGCAACTCTGAAGAGACAAGATTAGAGAAATAATGGAAGTTTGAAATCATTTAAAATTCACTTGTCATTTTAAGTTTGCACAAATCTTCTCATCATTATAACTAATACTAGGTGATAGGCAAAAGTACATTCATTTATCCATCTTATCAAAATGTTTAACATAGATCAGGCAGGAAAGCGAAAATATTATCTGGCTGACATGCAAAAATCTCATTCTGTTCTTCTGTGTGCAGATGGTTTTGCACTTCCCACCGTGTTTCGCTGTGGAAAATCTGTTGTGTTCTTGGTATTTAATTTGCCTTTTTGATGCAGTTTTCTCAATTAAATCTCATGCAGATGAGGCAGTCATTTACATGCAGAGGATCAGACTTCCTGCTCTTATTGGATAAACTTTAATCTAATCCACAGGCTTCAGATTTAGCTGTGTGATATTAATTAATTTTAAATTTAGCCAAAATGTTTCTTTGGTGAAGATCAAAGGGCAGATGTGACCCTAGATCTGAAGCCTCCCAGGAGAACGTGCATGGGATGACCCACCTGGACCTGCTGAACCGGGGGAAGGCAGGGGAGGATGTGCAACAGGTACCACAGCCGCACAAGTGCCACAAGGGACCACAAGGACATTTGCAGGGTGCAGAACAGGAATTTTTACCTACCAAAGCTCTACAACTGTTGGGTACAAAAATCATCCTATAAAGACATGGTTTATGTGAAAGCTTCATTTTGCCACTTCCCTGCATAATCCCTGAATAATTCCCTGCCACTTCGCTGAATATTCTTTCTTTAGTCCTTTGGTTAAACTTTCAAAAATCAGTGAATATTGCTATAGGACTCCCTCTGGAACGGTCTGTATTAAGTTCAGTGCCTGGTCTGTAGGATCAAGCACTTCCCTTTGTCTTTGCTCTGAAAAACTACAGAAAATTGGATGGCGCCTGTAAAACTGCTCTGTTTCTGCAGACACAATGAGATCAGGGGCTGTTTCGTGTCGCTAGGACGATGGACAGGGACAACGCAGCAGGTTAAGTATTATCCTTCTGACTTTCAACTTGCAACAAATCTCGCTCAGTTTTGCATGAAAAAATGAAATCAATATGGCAATGGGAGAGGGAAATTCTCTCCCCTTCATTTCCAGAACAGCAGCAAACTACTGAACCTGCCCTTTGCCCGGGAGTACAGAGCACTCAAAGAAGTTCATCTGAGAAGACATCTTGTAATTCTTCTATTTATAGAAGGATTTATTTTTCTGACTTTGAGTTATTCATAAGATGTTAATTTAAGTGGCTATCTGCACACAAACAGCACCACTGGAGAGCAGTGCAGTGGAGAGCGAATACAGATTTCTGAGCCTTATCACTGCACTTCTTTGTATCAGGGGCTCATTTAGACAGAGCCCATTGTACGTGACTCTCTTGTGACAACATTAACTGGTCTCTAACTTTCCAGTGCCTGTTATCATTTTCAGAGTGTAAAAATCTCAAGGACTTAAAAGGACAGACAGCAAGTTTGCAGAACATTTCATTAATTTGTGGGAAATTCTACTTACTGTAAGTGTCATGTCTTTGCTGTGAAGACTGAGAACATCTGCCAAATATAATACTGCTTTCTTCCCTCACAGTCTGGCTCCTCTTCTGTTTGACATTGAGGGACTAACCATTAACTCACACTGCCTCAGCCTGAAGAGGCAACTATGTACACATATCTAAAGCTTAAATTTCAATTTGTATTGGAATGTCAGTCATCAGATAAATCCAGACACAGAGGAAAGTGAATAATAAATAGCTCTGTGGGCCAAGAGAGAACAGAAAGCGCCAGCAATAACTCCTTTCTAATCTAGCCCAGGTCCTACAACGCTGTGGCTGCTATTTCTAGTGGACTTTCCTATTGCTCCTAGGCAGAACGACAGCAAATCAGCCTCCGTGCTAGGAATGGCTGCGGCTCATTCATCTGCCCCAGGGAGCTGTCTCAGAAAAGCTTTGGCATATTTAGACCACGTTTGTCCAAATGATATAATAAGCTCTGGGGTCTGTCAAACTTATCTGGTAGTACCATGGGATGCTTCGTGGGCTGCCTCGTCATCTCCCATTTGCATTTCAAGGCTCTCTTTGGGTCCCCAAAGGAGAATGAAAATCGAAAGACTATAAGGTAGCTGGAACTTCTAACCATCATCTTACTGAAATATCTATATATATAAACATTTTAATTTAAATACTATATACGTATCAACTTTTTAATTTAAATAATGCCATTAAACTTATCTTAAAGAGCACGCTGTTACAAAGCACCTGTGTGAGCCTAGCCAGAGACCACACCATGCCTTAGAAATTCAGTGAATGAGACCGGTATTTCGGAGGAAGAGAAAGCAGTGTTGAAGCACACTATTCTAAAGGATTTACAGGACAACAAGACTCGGCCAGATCTGGCCACCTTTGCTCTACCGAACTGGATTCTCCACAGGTTGTCCCAGGGAATTTGTTCTCTAATGGGATTTAAGACAGACCAAGACGATGCGAGCAGCGTAGGGTCAGCAGAGTCACTGCCACCCTACGGGAAGTTGTTAGGAAAAGTCTCATGCAGCCAATTTATCCCTCTTTCAGGGCACATTATGAGCATGGCCATTTTGCTCGTTTACTGTGCAGTAATTTAAGTAATTGAATTCTCAATTCTCTCTCAGCCATTCTGCTCCTGCCTCAGCACTGCCCTAATCCTCTGCACTCGGCGAGGTTTGAGCCCTAAGTGACCTGTTATTTTAAGAACCATTTAATCAAAAAACTGAAACGATTATGGCCTTTTATCTAATTTCATAGCATTTAGAGCCTTTTATCTATGCCTTGTTGATTAAATGTTATCAGACACGTTGAACCATAACGTCTCCTTGGAAATCATTCCAATAAGAACAATGTAAATATGTACTCGAGGAGCTCCAGCCACTGAATTATTGGCATGACAGACAGTAATGTCTTCTTTGGAAGTAATATAGTTAGTGAGAGAATTAGCAGGAGTATCAGCTCACAGGAGCGTGCTGGGCCACGGGCACGGCAGAGTTCACTGAACAACAATGTCGGTTGTTCAGTGGATTTTTTTTTCCTCCTTACGTCCTTGGTTTTTACAGGGCTAAATTTCACCAGCTCTCTCGGAGCTGCCTGCCTGCCTCTGCGGACAGGAGAGAGAACCTGAGCAGCGAACTCAAGACTCTGCCTGATTTGCCAGTGGTTGACCCTAAAGTGGGTCCCATCCTCAGTAAGACCACGTATATCACGTGCAGAACCAGTGAGTGCGCTCAGGACAGACCTCGCACTCCTGTTCGGTCCAGAGACACCAAGTCACACCTTGAAGCAGTAACACAGGGAAGCTGGAACTGTTACAGGAGATATAAAAACAGTCCAACATGCAGTACCAGATGCTGCAGAGGAAGATGTTAATAAGCTAATCAGAGGAGAATTATAAAACAACGTCCCCACATAACCTCTTCCTAATTGCTTGCATTAGACACAGATGGGTCATCATGGACTAAGTTTCAGTTGTTCTTACCTAGCACTGCTGGTGAGTTCTCCAAGATGCACTGAACAGCCATAACCACATCCTTGTTTATAAACTACACTAAATTCTGAATGCAGCTGATCTAATATTGCCCCTTTCCCTCAATAATACATGGATTCTACAGGAACTCTCATTTAACACTTGCGTAAGAAGGACCTGAAAACAAGGCTGAAGTGCTGCAAATAGGAAGTAACGCAGGATGAATGTGGGACTCATTCATAGAATCACAGAATGCCTAAGGTTGGAAGGGACCTCTAGAGGTCATCTAGTCCAACCCCCCTGCACACGCAGGGCCACCTAGAGCACGTGGCACAGGGCTGCATCCAGGCGGGTCTTGAAGATCTCCAGAGAAGGAGACTCCACAACCTCTCTGGGCAGCCTGTTCCAGTGCTCTGTCACCATCACTGTCAAGAAATTCTTCCTTAAGTTCCCGTGGAACTTTTTATGCTTCAATTTATGGCCATTTCCTCTGGTTCTGTCAGTGACCACCAGTGAAAAGAGGCCAGCCCCATCTTCCTCACTGCCTCCCTTAAGGCACTTGTACACACTGACCAGGCCCCCTCTCAGCCTTCTCTTCTCCAGGCTGAACAAGCCCAGCTCCCTCAGCCTCTCCTCATAGGGCAGATGTTCCAGGCCCCTGATCATCCTCGTGGCCCTGCGCTGGACTCTCTCCAGCAGCTCCACATCCCTCTTGTACTGTGGGGCCCAGAACTGGACACAGTTCTCCAGATGTGGCAATTCCTGCCTTCATTCCTGCCTTCCCTTGAACTCCACTGCCTCCTAAGGAGCAGACAAACTTTTGAGCAGCTCCGAGGAGCCCTTTCCAGGGCCCAGTTGTGGCAAGGTGGAGCGGAGCCATCCCGCGCGCTGCAGCGCTTCACCACGATGCACAAGGCCGCTTTAATTACAGCCCTTCACCCGCAATGGTGAAAAGCGGTGATTATCTAACGTACTCTGAATAAACTCAGTATAATTAATGAATGTTCAAGCTCTAATTATGCTAAAATCTTCACAAATGAATTTCAGACAACGCAGCGTACTTTCGGCATGTTTTCAAATGATCGGCTCATTTTTACTTCAACTGTTTCATCCTGCCATTTGGTTAGTTTAAATTTTCAGCCTTCACTTTCAGCCACGTTCAAATGTTTGCCCCCAAAACTACAAGCTCAGGCTTCGAGGCTGGAGGCAAACGGCTGCCAGCAGCCCCGTGCACACAGAGCTCTGCGAAACGACAGATCACGCATGACGAGTGTGTGAGCAGACGTGTCACGTAGGACGTGCTCTGTGAGCAGGAACAGGAGATGCTCGGATTCAGTGCGTATCGCCTGAGATGCGCTCAGAAAACCCCCATGTGATCAGAAGTTGAAGTTTGTGGGGGGCTGAAGCCCTGTCCCTTTCCAACTACTTCCAGTTGTGCGAGCAGCTTGTTGCTTCGGTTGGGTGGTCATCTACAGTCCTGCAACCCCGGAGAACGGACTCACCTTGGGATCCAAATCATGATCAGGTAAATATAAGAGTCCAAGCAGGAGCTCATCCAGCGAGGTGGATTGTCATGGTCAGCACCACATTTATGCACACACACAGAGCAAGCTGTACATGTTGGTCAAAAGAGGAGCATCTTGGACATGGTAAGTTAGAGAGGAGACACAGGACTGCTGTATGAANGCAGCAGCTCGTGCTGCTCTGCTCGGCCGCGGCACCGCGTGGGGAGAGTTTGGGATGAATCTCCTAAGCAGAGGAGGGCTAAGGACACACGAGGCAGAGCCATCCTGACAGCCCAATTCCCTCCCTGCTACGTGAGCTGGAGGCCGGTCACGCATCGTCAAGACTCTTAGCGGGGATAACGGGAAAGGGGCTGGTTTGCTGGGCAACATCCTAGTCAAAAGCATCAGCAGGGCTGCCGGCTGCAAGGGACCCGCGGATTTGTTCTGCAGCAAGAGGCGGTGCAAGAACGTACAGATTTATCACCCCAAATACCTGCATTATTCAGCGTGCAGAAAGCCTTCTTGTCTCACAGTCGACAAACCAAAATTACAAATTAATAGTCATATATTTCCCCCACCACGTCCTGGCTGCATCATCTCATCTCCCCCATGTTGCAATTTGATTTTAGTACTAAACATATGGGGCATGGAAAATTGGCAATTTTTGAAAATATGCATATTTTATCCCAGTGTTCACTCATAAATTTTTATCTTGTGTTAAATTACTGAAAGTGTTTTCCTTTTTCCAAGGAATAGCATTGGAGGAAAAAAAAAAAGAAAAGACATTTTGGCTGTACCTTTACAGCGTGACTTCCTTCCGCGCATCCTTCCCAATACACATTCCAAGGTGGAGCAGTGACTCCTGCTCCCAAGTCTGTAAAAAGAGACAAATCCAAACGAACTCCTGCCAGGGAGGGGGAAAGAGGAAGATACACCCCAAAGCTCCAGCATTTGGGAAGTCTGTCTCCTTTCAGGAATACGGGTGAACGTGCGAACCAGGAGAACCACTGCTGGGGATCCCAACCTAAGACTGCAAATGACACAGAGCATTTTCCTGTGAAACACAAGCAGGGCACTGCCTGCTCACAGGCACCAACATGAAGCCGCTTTTCTTGTGTTTTTAGAGCACACTATGAGACTCTACAAGGCCTAGTGTTGGTGCAGAAGGAAGCCATGGGGCAGCTGNTAGTCGAAAGCATCAGCAGGGCTGCCGGCTGCAAGGGACCCGCGGATTTGTTCTGCAGCAAGAGGCAGTGCAAGAACGCACAGATTTATCACCCCGAATGCCCACATTATTCAGCATGCAGAAAGCCTTCTTGTCTCACAGTCAACAAACCAAAATTACAAATTAATAGTCATATATTTCCCCCACCACGTCCTGGCTGCATCATCTCATCTCCCCCATGTTGCAATTTGATTTTAGTACTAAACATATGGGGCATGGAAAATTGGCAATTTTTGAAAATATGCATATTTTATCCCAGTGTTCACTCATAAATTTTTATCTTGTGTTAAATTACTGAAAGTGTTTTCCTTTTTCCAAGGAATAGCATTGGAGGAAAAAAAAAAAGAAAAGACATTTTGGCTGTACCTTTACAGCGTGACTTCCTTCCGCGCATCCTTCCCAATACACATTCCAAGGTGGAGCAGTGACTCCTGCTCCCAAGTCTGTAAAAAGAGACAAACCCAAACGAACCCCCGCCAGGGAGGGGGAAAGTGGAGGATACACCTCAAAGCTCCAGCATTTGGAAGCTCATCTCCTTTCAGGAATATCGGGTGAATGTGCATCCCAGGAAAACCACTGCTGGGGATCCCAACGCAAGACTGCAAATGACACAGAGCACTTTCCTGTGAAACACAAGCAGGGCACTGCCTGCTCACAGGCACCAACATGAAGCCTTTTTTTCTCCTGTTTTTAGAGCACGCTACAGGACTCTACAAGGTACTACAGGACTCGCTTGCCTGGTCCTGGTGCAGAAGGAAACCATAGGGCAGCTGGCCAGATACTTCTGTCCATCAATGGACAAGCAAGTGTTAAAAGTCCACAAACCCTGGCACCAGACATGGATAATTTTCTTTTTTATTAAATAAAAAAGGTGCATCTAGATTAAGTAATATTTTCTAATGAGAAGATATTAAGATTGAAAGTTGCAGCTGAAATCCAAACCCCCCAAATGTAGGAATATTATGGAGAAGGTGGTGTAAAATCTCACGTTCTCTCCACATTCAAGTTCTCTGCTTCCAGCTATCTCCACTGAAAGTGCTGGGGAGCCACCTCAAGAAACCCTTCCAAAGGTTCAGCAAAAATAGGCTGCATGGAGATAGGAAGTCTGATTGTAATCTTTCTCATATGAACAGAAAGCAAAAGTCACCCCACCGAAGTCAATCAAATTACGCATTAGAAAGCAGATAAAAGTCAGAACCAGAATACAGTTCAAAAGGTGATCTTCCTTCAGAAATACTCTAATGATTAAAGGCATAGAAGTCCCTTAAAGTCCGCATGATGTGCCCGGGAATTTAATAAGCAGCCTTTGGTAATTAATTAGAGTTGATTGCTTACTGCTCTTCAATGCTTTTGAAAAAAAATAATCTTTTCCTTTAGCTGACTCATGTTATTTCTGTCTAGAAGCTCTGTCAGGCTATAAGCAACAGTTGCTCAAAACAGTCAGATTCCTACGGCAGACGGGCTGTTGGGATGGCATTTGTGGGGTGAATCCAAAGAGATGAACTAGGGTTGGGAGGCAAAGTTTTCCAGACCTCTGGAAAGTCTGATGCTTGAAATCACAAGGATGCGACCACCTCTCTCATTATTACCAAGTCGAAGGAGAACTCTTAGCTATTTGAAGGGAAAATACTTTCTTGATTTGTCAAAGGTGAAACAAATCTTGGCCCAGACAGAAAAAATGGTGAAGTGACCAAAGGGAAACTTCCAAGGCCATCCTGTGCTCGGTGCAGGCAACGCACACCCTGCAGTGAGGCTCCCTAACGCACCTAACTGGTCTCTTCTGGTCACATCAGAAGACAAATGTGGGAATGATAAAAGCTCCCAGGCTGTACAGAGTCTAACGCAGGAGCACTGCAAATACTGGTAAGCCCTACAGCTCGGCTAAAACACGGGAGCAGCCGGTCCAGGTCCGAATGCGTGTCTGCGGTGTCCTGCATCCCCTCCCTGCCCGCAGTGCGCAGCTGCAGAAGGCTCCTTACACCAGCTGGGCTCCTTTACGCTGCTCCAGCGTGGACAAATGTGGTATTTCCAGAACTAAGACATGCTGCTCAGCACCGACCTCTAGGAATGTGTATTCATCGTTAGGCAGCAGCAAATGCCTGGGAAAGAGCCTAAGCACAGGAGAAGCCCAAACTGTTGCTTCCTCGCTGCTCCTGCAGCAACACGCATCCCCCAAAGCCTCCGAGACAGCCGGTATCCGCGTGGATGGATTCCTCCTCCAGCCTGGGCAAGACCCAGGTTGAATCGATCGGGAAAGCCACATGCAACCCCAAAGCCAGACTAACCTCTTGGTGCCAAGCTGCACTCCAAGCCCGGCCTGGCCCAGACCTTGGTCGGCTGCTGCTGCAGGGCTCTTCTGCCAGCTCCAGGCCTGGCTGTCAATAGATGTCACACTTGTGCCTTTGCTGAGGGCTTCTGCGACAGAGCACGTTACCGTGACACACGCACCAGCGTGACACACATTACTGGAGTGCGCTGCCTTCACATAATAAAAGCAAATCTGGAAAAGATTTGGTTTTCGGTAGGTTTTACAACATGCAGCCCCTGAGGGCGTTGAGTCCAAAAGGGAAAGAGGAAGGAATGACAGTGGGAACGTCATCTCACAAGGCTAAAAGTTCATTTTGCCCTGTAGGTTACTGGTTCATAACTGTAGAGCTTAATGTATATCTGTCTTTTGGAGAGCAAATTTATTTTAAATGGATTTTTGTGGTCTCTGGCTAAGTGTTTTTTAGAGTAAATACAAGACTGGGGGGAAGACAAACTGTGTTTGATGCACAAACAGTAGCAGATGAAGATATTTGTACATTTTTTTTCAGACAGGGAAACAGAGTTAGCAAAAACATTTAGTGCCTTATAACAGCAAAAACCTTAAGCTGGGCTATGTATATATCCTAATTCTTAATAAGCTTGCAACTCTGGCACTGAGACTGAAGAAAACCTAGTTTTATTTATTTATTTATTTATTTATTTTTACTGCAACTTTCTGTGCTTAAAAAAAAGAATTTCTTTACTCTTGTTTTCCTTTTCAAACAAAAAAAACTTTCCTTTTTACATAGCCCTCTGTGCCAAGACACATAAATCAACTGTGCATGCAAGAGAAAGTCAGCATTAGCAAGAGTTAGCAAGACAGAAAAACAGTGTTTTAAATCACCTAGTCAGTATTTGTGGAATTTTGCGCAACAGATGGAAGTGTTATTGCTGAATTCTGAAATGTGCTGGAGAATCTATTAGCTGTCACCGTTATAAGGATATGAGGTGGAAAGCTCTGGTCAAGTCGCAACAGGAACCTTGGCTTGCTGTTCTGGCCAAATGTAATTCTGACTATTAAAAATCCTGTTGCTGCAACTTTTCCTGGAAATCCCAAGCCAGGCGGCATTCAATGGACTGAGCCAACGTGCAGGGGCGCCGATCCCAACACAGCTGCAAACGGCACCGCAGGGCTCCAGCCTAAAGCGTCCTGCATGGTGAATACTGCTATGGGGTCACTGCTGCGCAGCACGAGAGTATTTCAGAAGGTGAAGGAGAATTTCCTGATATTATACTCCAAAAAAATTAAAAAAAAAACATCTGTCCTGGACTGCAGGCATTTTCAGAAAAAGGAAACAGGCAAAAATGTCTCAATACCTCAAAAACAAATGGCAAATACAAAAAATAGGAAACTCCCTTGACGTAATGTTTTTTGGACTGTTCTGCTGCATATGAAAAAATTCCTTGGGGGACTAATATTCCTGGCGGGTTAACTAACCTCTTCTCCGATCCATGCTCATCAACAGGCTGCTTCGTTAAGCTCCCATTGAATAATTCATTATCACTGGTAGCAACAGTATGCAAACCAGGAGACTTCAGCTAAAGTTCCACATTCCAGAATGGATTTCCAGGCAGAAAAAAAGCTAGAAATGGATTTTCTTAGCAACCTGCCAGGCGACTCTTGGTTCCCCCTTTTACTCTCCCCCTTACACCTCCCCGCGTGTGCGTGGATGGCATTAAAACCCCACCATTAGGCTGCAGAACTTGGTTTGATCATAAATGTGTTTTTCTCTTGCCAATAACTCATAAGCCAAATCACTGCCTTCGCCAGGGCACTTCTGTGCTGCCCCAAATGTATCGAACACCCAAGGAACCATTTGGGCATCACTGGAGAAGGAAAGAAACAAAAAGAAAACCAAAGAAACCCAGACATCCCCCTTTATACAACAGCTCATAACTCCAGCTCAATCTGATTGATACCACCTGAAAAATAATAAAAGGTTCCTTCAGGCAAGTAAGTGACACATTTGCACGCAGACAGC
>VWPW01031634.1:0-11818 GCA_013389825.1 Crypturellus undulatus | reverse complement strand
GGGGAGGCGGGTGGGTTTCATTGCTTCTCTGCGCTTCCCTGCCCTAGCTGTTGGCAGAAGGGAAGCAACCAAGATGTCGCCTTCCCTGTTCTTTCTATTGTTTCTGGGTTTGTTGTTTTGTTTTTCTCCTTTCCTGGTTTTGTGCTTGTCTTTCTGGCTTTAGATCTCTTTTTTTTGTGATTGTAACTGAGTCAACGAAAGGCTCCAACCCGTTTGCTGGGACTGAGAGACCGTAGTGGGGGATGCGTGTCAGGAAGGAGGGAGGGGGGTGAATGTGCAGGTTTTGTAAGCAGCTCTCTAGTTTCATTACGAAAATAAAGAACCATTCATCTTACCTCGTGTGTGCACAACTCACTGTCGTCCATACCCAGAAGGAGGGCGCCAGGGCTCTGGTGAGCTGAGCAGTGCTCCCAGCCCTGTTCTTCATGACCTCTCCCACCCAGGCCACGGAGGTACCCAGCCCTGTGGGAAGGGTCCGGTGAAAGACCTGGGTGTGTTAGAGCGGGGACAAGCCCAGGGCTGCCTGGAGCCAGGCAAGGGCCGATGTTTTCAAAGGACCCCCCCTAAAACAGCTACTCCTCTCCCTGCAGCTTCCGTAGCAGATTCAGAGAGATGTTTTGGCCTCATTTTTCCCCCAAGATACAGGAGGAGCAGAAATGGGTAGATCCGTTTTGCCTTAGATATCTGGTTCGGTGCTTGGTTTCGGTTTTGTGTTTGCTGGAGGAGAAAGGGCTTCCCTGGGTTCAGTTCAACTATCCTGGGTGTCTCTTTGAAGGTGAGACAGGTTGTGCCTCCGTGGGGCTCTCTTGTGCCCACTGGGGAGCTGAGAAGCTGGTGCTTTCCATCCTCCACAGACACCTATGCCTGAGGCAGCCGGAGAGGTAAGAGAAGTGACTGTGCTCGGTCCATCCTGCAGGAGCCGCCAGCTCCCCACAGTCACTTCGGAAGCCCAGGAGACGCTTTTAAGGCTGCTTTGAAGCCTCGGGAGCAGGGTGAGCAGGGGGAAAGGGATGCTGGCAAGTGTTTTTTCCTGTCTCTGCATTCCCTTTGCTCCTCCCGGCAACCCTGAACGCGCTGTTTGCTGCCCAGGAGGGCCAAGGGCTCCGCGTTTGATAACTCCAGGTTTGAGGTAAGCGCCTGGAGATACAAATCTGCGCCTAGCTCGTGGAGTTAGGCATGAGTAGAGCAGCCCCTGTGGGTCTTGTCCCGGGAGGTGCCCTGCGCTTATTTCAGTTTCTCCCAGTTCCCCTCATGGCTTTTTTCCAGGCCAACCCATCCTTTCTGTGGCTGCGTGCGGAACTTGGCCCCAGGCATCCTGCTGCCATTGCGTGGGGGAGATCAGGGCTTCTAGACCACTGCTAATCCCCTATGGCACTTGTGTGCTCCAGCCTCCAACAGCCCTTCTGCATTCCGGGCTTTGAAGACTGCAGGTGGTTCCTTTGGACACCTGTGGGAGGAACTGCATGGGCAGCAGCCACACAGAGACAGAGGCATTTCTGCTTTGAATCAGCATGAGGACTTGGGTAAAGGAGGCAGCAGAAAAGAGGATATCATGGACCCGGTAGAAGCCCTAGATGGAGAGGGAGACACCACAGGCACCTGCCAGAGGGGTAGGATTAAGTGATTGCCTGTAACACCTAAGGGAATCTCGGGAAGATGTGGGTATCACAGTCTTTGAGATAAGGACAGGAGAACTTTTTCGGCTCCTGTGCCCCACAGACAAACCACCAAAGCCTCTCACTTGAGCCCAACACTTGCTGGTTTATTTTTCACTTGTACTGCATGTTTTCGGCAAGGGAGAGCACAACGAGGAGGTGTCCAGTCAGCTGTGTCCTGGAAGAAACACCTGTGGAGAAAATGTTGTAAAATGGTGCTGGCTGGGGCAAAGGGGAAGCTGATGGAGGGGACAGTGATAGGAGAGCTGAAAACTATGTTTTTCTGTTAGCATCTGAGCAGGTGCTAGCAGGAAAACTCACCCTGCACCCTTGAGCTCAGCCTTTCTGCAACGTGGGGCTCTCCTGGAAGATTATGCGTCCTTGAGAAATGACTTTGTCCATAGGCTCTGGTGTCCTCTCGTCACTTGGAGACCGACGGGCTCCTGGGGAGGGGTACGAGGAATTGGCAGGGAAAAGGGCTGCCAGTTAGCAGGATGGGGAGTCGTGCTGCAGGACCCGCACTTACTTGATGGCACTCCCAGCTGGCAGGAGGGTCGGCAGGGCTCCGGCTGTGCAAGGTGGCACACGGAGGCGCTGCAGAAGATGTACACCTGAAAGCCAGGTGTTGGCACAGCGTTAGCAGCTGGCACAGGGGCAGGAGGTGGCAGCCAGGAAGCCTGGCCCTTTGGCCTCATGAGAAACAGCTCTTAGGACTTCACCTAAAGAAAACCCTATAATACAGCATAGATTTCTCGCTTGTTTTGTAGGGCCAGTCAGGGAAGAGGGGAGACTATGTGGTATGTGGCAGCAATGTCTGTGTCTGCACATCATGAGCCAGGGATCTTCGGCTGGGTGGGAAACCATAACATCTGCTCAGTAGAAGTACCAGGGGATTGTGTAGGGTGATGACAGGGGCTTGCTGCTATTAGAAGGGAGATGGTGAATGTCCCCACAGCTTGAAGGACACCCCTTGGGGAAGTGTGTTCACCAAGTCTCCTGGAAGGAGCCCATTTCTTGGGAGCTGAACGCCGTAGATGGGACTGGGCACATGTGGGTCTGCAGGTAGTGGCTGGTCTTGGGCAGCAGGGAGGGAGGAGGGCAGTACCCAGGAGTGACAGCGGGAGAGCTCTGAAGTCAGTGGCCAAGTCTCAGGGCTCATGCACTGCATCTGAGCGTTTGTATCTTAGTCCCTGAGAGCTGAGCTCGAGCTACGCTTCACCCCGCAGTGCTGAGTGGAGAAGTTCCCCCGCCACGGCGTTTACGCGCCCCCTCCTCACCTCTCCTTCCAGCATGGCCATGGAGGGGGTCTCCACAAAAGTGAACGTGGAGACAACGAAGCGTTGATAGTGGCTTGGGAAGGGCAGCTGTTGGGAGGCCGGACCCACGGGTATAAGCTGGGTCCTGTAGTTGTCCCCTACGAATGGGCACCTGGATGCACAAGAAGGACCCTTAGTCACTGCAGATGGGCCCCCCTTGCCATCCCTCTCTGCCCTGCCTGCTTCCTGCTCACCCGTCCACCAGGATGGGCCACTGGGGTTCTGCTGTAGCGCTGGTGCTGGGGGATGCCCAGCACTGGTGCAGGACCAGGACCAGGTTGGGGTCCGTCTTCTGCAGGAGGCGAACCTCGACGTAGATGGGGTCCCTCAGCACCTTCACGAGGGGGTAGTCGCCGTCCTCGTGGTAGCTGCTGTAGCTTTCATCTGTGGGAGAGGAGGCAGAAGCCCAGCTAGCCATGGCCCTGGGGGAGCACCGCAGTGCTGCCACGCGGGCTCCTCACCCGTAGCAATGCGCAGCTGGAGCCGCAGGGGCCCCGGCTCCGTCAGGGCTTCAGCCGTGGGAGGCACCGCAACCTCTACACGGACCGGCAGGAGGTCGCTGGCGTTGTAGATGCAGCGAGCATGGAGGCTGCGGGGGCAAGAGCAGGGCGAAGACGTGAAAGCCCGACTTAGGTCGTAGGGTATTATCTAGCCACCTCTCTGGCTTTGATCCAGGAACTTTATTAGCTCTCTCCCAAAAGAGGGAGCAGCTCTTGTTGCCAAACCATGCACAACTGTATTCTCCAACCTTCACTTGGCAGGAGCCAGGGAGAAGGGGAGCTGTCTGGGCTCCTCATGGGCAAAGTGCCTTAGGAGGAGGCTGGGCAGGACAGGTTTTGCTGAGGGTGGGATGTGAGCTCCCCGGTCCCTTTGGCAGGGAAAGCTGGTGTCCTGCACAGCCAGGAGTTAGCTCAGCCACCCCTTCCCTCCCCTTACATGTAAACACTGTCCCGTGTGATGGAACCACGCGGTCCTGCCTGCACGTCAATGGTAGAGATCAGCTGGTTCTCGTAGATCAGCCGATCCTCGATCACCTGGGGTGAACACAAACGCAGGCTCAACTTTCCCTCTCAGGGTGCAGGGGCAGAGCTGCCAGGGCACCGCGGCCCTGTCCTTACCTGGACGGTGGTACCACACTGAGTTACGGGGAACTGGAACATCACGAACGACTCTGTCACCTTGGCGGGATCACAGTGACCCTCGTCGCTGGCCAGCCGAACACTGTCCAGGTTGTAGGGCTGAGTGGACAGACCACGGGGCACCACAATGACGAAGTGCCCATCCAGCAGGCACTGGACAGTGGCTGCAATGTAAGGACATGGTTGCCCAGTGGGCATAGGTTTAAAAAAGTCCTAGACCTGATGGGCCAAGAGCGTAGGTCCTATATCATAACAGGTTTGGGGCCATGGACACAGTGCATTGCTCAACGCCCTCTGCCTTAGCTGGCTCTCCACGGTCTGCCCTAGGACCCATGTGGGTGCCTCGCTCTGGAGCCCTGGACTAGAGACGCTGGCACCCTCCACCAGTGCCTGCCACCCTAGGGACCTCCAGGCCCCATTCTCGCTACCAACGAGCGGCGGTGAAGCACCAAGAGATGGAGATACCTCCCCAGGCCCTCCCCTCCCGGAAACCCATGAGTCTTTTACCTGTGTTGCCGTAATAACAGGGAGCAGCGCGGTCCATGTCATCGTAGCAGCAGCCCACCTGCAGGCAGCCCTCGCGGCCCTGGGGGGCAGCGCAGGGGATCCTCCCCGTGGCCACGTGGCACTGCTCCCGCGTCAGCTGGGCACCTGGGGCGGCACAGGGGAGAAGGTGGGCGCTCAGCTGAGCATTCCCTCAGCTCCAGAACCACTGGCGCTGCTCCAGGTGCAGGGAAGACCCTGCACCGTGCTGCTTCTCTCCTCCCTGCCCTGTTGGCAGCACTGTGAATACCTGCCCCTGCAGACGGGTAGAAGAGAGCCGTGGACTGAAGTAGGCCAGGCTGGGAGTGGAGCCCAGGGTGCAGCAAACCGGGCTGGGCTTGAAATCCTGGGCTTGGTAGACCTGTCTGGGTTTGAGACTGAAGCACAGGATGTGATAGACCCAGCTGGGACTGGAAGTGAAGCCCGGGGCTCACGAGACTCGGTCGGTGTGGGCTAGGACGTGCCGATCCAGCTTGGCTCTGGGCACCTGAGTGCATGTGACTTGGTTGAGACTGAAAGCCAGCGTGGGTCTGGGCACCAGAGTGTAGCAAACCAGTCTGAGAGTGGGTCTGAAGGCCAGAGTGAGCCAAGCCCGGTCGGTTTGGGGGCTGAACACCAGAGTGCACTAAACCTGTCAGAGTGTGAGCACCGGGGTGCATTAGGCCAGACTGGGGCTGTACTCCAGGGCGAAGGAAGCCAGACTGGGTCTGAGGCCGTGTTCCAGAGTGAACGAGGCCTTGTTGGGGTTGGGGCCGTGTTCCAGAGTGAACAAGGCCTTGTTGGGACTGGGGTCGTGTTCCAGTGTGAACAAAGCCTTGTTGGGCATGGGTCTGTATTCCAGGGCGAGTGAAGCCAGACTGGGACTGGGGCTGTGTTCCAGGGCGAGTGAAGCCAGACTGGGACTGGGACTGTGTTCCAGGCTGAACAAGGCCTTGTTGGGCATGAGGCTGTATTCCAGGGCGAGTGAAGCCAGATTGGGACTGGGACTGGGACTGTGTTCCAGGGCGAGTTAAGCCAGACTGGGACTGGGACTGTGTTCCAGGGCGAAGGAGGCCGGATTGGGTCTGAAGCCCAGGGTATAGCGGGCCAGGCTGGGCTGCAGGCTGGATGCCAGGACGCAAAGCTGGCTGGGGCCGAGCAAGGGGCCGAGCCTGGCCTGGCTGGGACTGGGACTGGGACTGAACCCCAGGCCGAGCTGGTTCTTGCTGGGTCTGAACGCCCGAGGGCATCAGACCAGGCTGGGCTTGAGGTTGAGCTCCTGGGCGTACTATTCCTGACTGGGTCTGAACCCCTGGGCGAATTTGGCTAGTTTGGATCTGACCCCCTGCGCGAACCAGGCTGGGTTGGGTCTGAACTCCTGGGCGAACCAGGCTGGGTTGGGTCTGAACTCCTGGGCGAACCAGGCTGGATTGGGCTTGGTGCTGAAGCCCAGGATGTACCAGACCCGGCTGGGGCTGAGTCACGGAGTGGGCCTGGCCCGAATGGGTTTGTAGTGGCAGCTGGTGCCCAGGAAGAGCTACGGTGGACTGGGACACACGGTGCAGGACACCAGGCTGGGGCTGGGGAACAAGGACGCCATCCTGGGCCTGCTGGATGTCATTCCCTTCATGCTCGATACGCATGTTCCCGTCCATGAGGACATAGTAGTCAGCTGGCTGCGGGCAGGTCATGTTGACCTCGTAAGAGGCTGCGATGACCCCGCTGATCAGCACTTCTTCCATCCGCACCCGCAGGATGTAGCGGCCTTCCTGCAACGAGGCAGAAAGGACGGTCACCTCGAACACCTGCCAGCAGTCGGGCACGAGACGTGTGGGAAGGGACCCTCACCTTCACCAGGACGTGGCAGCCCTCATAGCCGGAGGAGAAGCTCACCCCACCATCCGCCCCGGTGTTGAGCCAGTGGAGGCAGATGGAGCAGTTGGCCACTTCGAAGAGGCTGCCGAACTCATCTGCAGAGACAGCGCGTGTGCACCGGGTGCAGTGGTGACACAGGCCGGATGGGCACCCCCTGCTTTGGGGCACAGCTGCTGCCATCATCCCCCCAGGGCACCGGCTAGGGCTGCCCCCATCACTTCCCCTTGCCTGCCCCACGTGTGGGTGTGTAGATGACCCAAACTCGGTCCCTGTAGCCTGGCATTGGGTCAAGCTGTTTCCCAGCTACAAAAAAATCCCCCCCCTCCACACAACCCTTTTCAGCAGCACGATCCAGGAGAGATCCCACGCCAGAAACGCGTTCAAGCCTTTGCCTCGCCCCAGCAGTGCTGCAGGGGCAAAGACCCCCGCGTGGGGCACGGAGGCGCTCGGGGTTCAGGGTAACAGCCTGGCCATCGTCCCCTGCAGAGCCGGGTGGGCTCCTGCTCGCGTCCCCGGCACTCACCCAGGACTTTGAAGCGGACGGTGCGGCCGCGGGTGGGATATGCCAGGAGCTGCATGCCGTAGTCGCCGCAGTCGTAGCGGTACTGCAGGAGCGAGAAGGTGACGCCTGGCCCCGAGGACACGAGGAGCAGCAGGGCCCCAAGGTAGCGGCTCCAGCCCATGGCAGCAGCAATGGGCTCTGCCCGTGGGACAGCAATTTATACCCGTGGGGGCGGCGATCGGCTGAGCTGAGGGGCCGTGCTTGGGATGGTGCCGCCTGCCCTGCAGAGGGAGGACGAGCACAGCGAAATGCTGCCCGTGCCGGAGACCAGGGCTCCGGCTGCGGGCGACCCGGCTCTGTGCATGACCTCGCTGCCTACAGCTTGGTCAGACACAGGGAAAAAAGAGAGCTTCAGACTCAGGGATAGCTCAGGTCCAGCCAGGGGGCTTGTACTGGGTGCGCTTGTATTTGTCCTAGCAGAGTTGGGCCCCAGAAAACTCATCGCTCCTAATGGTGAAGTCACTGCAGAGCTTTCAGCCCAAAGGCTGCTTCAGGTGTCCATGTAAGAGCCTACGTAAATAGTAACAACATCTCTAAGCGGTCTTTGCTCAGAGGAGATACAGAATTGAGGTTTGGAGCTCACAAAGAAAAGAAAATTGAAGGTCAAGTGATGGATTAGCCAAAAAAAAAAGAGAAAAAAAAGCGGAGTCAGAAAGGATGGATCTGCCATCCTGCTACACAGCGTGCGCACAGTCAAAGGCAGAGCTCCACAGACCAGTTCTTGGCCAACTCATGCTACAGCGAAGAGAAAGGACCTTGATTACCTTTAATTGCTGCAGAAATTTGTGGGTTCTTGATGCCTTATTCTGTTTTTTTTTTTTTTTTTTTTTTTCTTCCCTAGGCCTCTGTCCAGGTTCCCTTCTGATTCTCACCTTGTCTAAAGATCAAAAACTGACTCAGCTCCTTCCCTTCCCACCCCGCTCCCACAAAAAAAATGAAATGAAATGAAATGAAATGAAATGAAATGAAATGAAATGAAATGAAATGAAATGAAATGAAATGAAATAATAATCCGGGGGAGGCCTTTAAAATCCAGCCTTGGAGGAGCTGCTGTCCTGCAGCCTAAGGAGCCAAGGACCTGGGAGCACCATGCACCAGTCCCTATTTCCTCACCAGCAGGAAGAGCTCAGAGTAGCTGAGGCCAAGAGGGTGTTTGAAGTTGACCACGAAGCGTGGTAGGAGCCATCTAACCAGAGTCTGACCCGACAACATGGTCTAATGGAAAGGAGGTTGGCTGCTTGCTGGCTGGCCCAAGCGTGAGCAGACAGCAGTGATTCGGGTTTGCCTTATGGTCAGTAATTTTCTTGCCCAGGGCTTGAGCAGAGCAGCAATATCTCTGCTGCACGCACTGAGGAAACGCTACTCTGAGCAGCCTGCAGCATTTTAGTACCCTTGCGAGATATAAAAGATGCCGCTGCATCTTTCCCTTCTCCCACCAGCTCTGCAGCATCCGTTAAGCTCTGTAGAGATGTGGCTTTGGTTAGGAGCCAACATATACGGCAGGAGCTGAGCGCAAGAAGAGCCCGTGTCATGTAGTGCTGGTGAAACCCTCCAAGCCAACCAGCCTCCCAAACCACCTCCAGAACCATTTGGCACAGGGACTGACGGGGCTCCAGCAGGGGCACGGGAGCTCTATTTTCCCTCCTCTCTATTTCCCCTGTTCTCCCCATCTAGAATGGGTCACTGGGATGGAGGCGCTAGGGACAAAATTCCATTCCGGCTGCGCAGCCATCCTGCTCACCAGCTTTGAGAGCGGCCAAGCTGCTCCCTCTTGGATACGTGGCCTCCCTGTCCCCACCAAATGCATTTTGGCTTCTCTACTGGTGGGATTCCACTGCCAGCCTACTGCAAGGGGGGTTGTTAGTAGCTCAAGGGGAAAACACCAACAAGTGAAAGGATAAAATACTACAGTTAATAAATGAATAAATAGATAAGCAGCGCATTAACAGAAGCGGCTCTGTCGGCCGCACCGGGCTGCAGGGAGCCCTGGAGGTCGGTGCTTCCCCTCTGACGGGCTGTCAGGTGCCTCATCAGGCTGGCGCCCAGCCTAGTGCTTGTGCTGGTAGCTCATTAACTTCTGTTATCTTCTGTGCCCCGGCGATGATTGCTGTGTCCTCGGAAGCTGCGGGTATGCTGAAGAAAGCAGCAGTAACACCCCCCAGCCCTACGCGTGTAGTGGGGCAAAGGGCTGGGAGCCTGAGATTTTACCAGCTTCCTGGAGGGATGTCGGAAAGGCAAGTGCCCAATTTGGGTTTGGCTCTGATTGTCCTTGTCCTTGTCTGTGGACACTTATTGCCAAGACAGGGTGGGAAAGCAGCTATCACACGTGGAAATCCGCTCCTCAAGGTGAATGTTTCATTCTGGAGCACAGAGAGGGTTGTCTCCAAGCCCCAGCTCCTGGTGTCAGGCAGTCATTTGGGATCACTGGCTCTTTTAGTGGGGGAAAAGGATTGCTATTGAACCTCTCTGATGACAGGGAGAACATGGAAAGCTGGAATTTGAAGTCACCAAACCCTACAGAGCAGCAGAGAGACTGTGTGATTCAAGGAAAAGGCAAATAATACGGAATATAAGGAAAATAATAAGGAAAAAGCATGACCTCAGGACACACGTGGGGCTGGGAATGATGGCACCAGGGAGCACTGTGCAGCCCACATCCACAGAGGAAACACAGCCTGGCAAAGGAAGAGAGAGAGAGAGGTTTTTGTTTTAGTAAAGAAATGGTCCCAATTTGATGCAACCATCCAGGCTGCTCAGACACCCACTGGTGGTTGAACTACCCTCAAACTCTTGCGCCAGGCAAAAGGCACACGGTGCGTTTGAAATTCGAGGGTTTAGCATTAGCCTGATTAAAATCTTAACACACCAAAGAATTGTTAGCAGCCAAGTAACCATGATCCTAGGATCATATACTCAGTCTATATTCACTATATATGAAGCACACATCTATAGCGCGCGCAGCTCCGCAACACGTGGATGCAGTTGTGGGGCCACTTGTACCCAGTTGCATCCTGGAGCGTGTTTAAGTGCAAGCAGGAAAGGGGACTTTCCTACTTCCCAGCCTGTTTGTAAGCTGATGGGCTAGCTTAGGGATCACACTCATTCCAAGGGGAATTTGCTACTGAATTTCCCTTTTATTTCTCCAGAGAACAGCCCCAGTTCTCACAAAATCAGGCCTTGCAGTGGGGACCAGCCTGTGCAGCCTGTGCAGACAGTGGAGGTGGTGGCCGAGGATGCAGCTGCTGAAGGACACCCCAGCCGTGGCGGAGGTAGGGTAACAGGTAAGGGCACCACGGCAGATGTCACAGCAATGGGGACATCAGGGTGCAGCTCCTGAGGGACCATTTTCCCTTAGTCCTTCAATTCCTAGACCCTGCTCACCAGGCCTTCCCAAGAACATAAGCTGGACCCACACCAGCACTGGCCGAGTTCTTGCACTTTTATTGGCCCCCCTTGTCCCCCCGAAATTCCCCACCGCCGCCGTCACAGCTGGCTCTTGGAGGCAGGACCCAGATGCAGCTCCAGGAAGCGGACGATCTCCTGCCACGAGTGTTCCTGGGCCCTGGCGTGAGCCTGGGGCTCGCCGCCCCACAGCACGGGGGCGGGGGTGCCCCGGATGCCCGAGACGCTGCAGAGCGGCGAGCAAGGCGGCTCGATGAGGTGCCCGGCCCCGGCGTAGGAGAGCAGGCGGTAGCTGTCCTTCCTCATCCGCGCCATGGCCACCTCGGCGGAGAGCTTGCTCTTGAAGCTGCGGTCGGCCTCTCCCACCACAAAGAGCACCTTGCCCTGGATCTTCTCCACAGGGATGGCAGAGGCGCTGTGAGTGGGGTCCCGGGGGTCCCCGAGGATGCTGTAGTTGTCCAAGGCTCCCCACTCGGTGAACATCAGGTGCTCAGAGCGGTAGGGCATCGGGGGGATGCGGAGGCCCTTGTAGAGCAGCGGGATGCCGTGGACGAAGGACGAGCCGTTGATCCACACCGTGGCTGCCACGTGCGGGAGGAAGGTGGCCATAGCCAGGGCTACCTCTGCACCTTTGGATACGCCGATGACACCCAGCCCAGGTCCTCGCACCTGCAATGGGCACCAGAGCCAGGTAACCCTTTCATGGGGACGTCCCCGCTTGCGGGGACATCCCCGCTCTTGGACAAGGGCGCTGGGTCTCCCACAGCGCAGCAGCACTCACCTTAGGGTGCCGGAGGAGCAGGTCGGCTGCCTCCTCGAAGTACTCCAGGTCCAGCTTGGCCAGCACACGGGGCAGGTCCTCGTAGGCGAAGAAGGCCAGGGCCAGCACTGCAAAGCCCCGGCTGGCCAGCAGCCCGGCTCGAAAGTCGATGAGGCCCCCCGCGCCCCCAAACATGTCGATCACGCCTGGGAAAGGCCCAGGTCCTGCAGGCAGCAAGAGATGCCCGTTGCCATCAGGTCACTCCCAACCCAGCATCCCTCGTGCCATCCCAGCGGCTAAAACTGAGTCTGGAGAGCTCAAGGGTTTTCCTGGGGAAGGGATCCATGGAAAACCATCAAACCGCAGGTACGCTCAAGCTAGGAGCCACGGAGCAGGATGCTGTTCACCAAAGTTGCCCCATTGCCCTCAGCTGGTCCCAGCGGGTGCAGAAGCGGCTCCTGGGGACGGGGAGCCTCCCAGCTCCCGGTGCTCACCTGGAGGCAGGAAGAGGGCCCCGCGGACCCTGCCTTCGTGGACAGGGGCTCGCCGGACGCCGGGGCCCACGTACCACCGCTCCGCAGTGCAGG